>APFE030371011.1:25633-42648 GCA_000404065.3 Pinus taeda | reverse complement strand
TTAGCAACAATCAAACCTTGGCGGATGGAGCTACCCGACAAAATTTTGTGAGAAATCCAGGGAATCATCGTATCCGTTCATCCGGAGAAGATCTGACGATCTTTAAACATATCGCACTCAAACTTGCTTGCAAGTTAACCTCGGCAAATGGACCGATGGAACTATTAAATAGAGTTTAAGATCTGGGTCATCATGATTGTTTGCTTGGTGATAATCTGACATTAATTGCATCCAAACATGTGCATGAATTAACATAGCTATTGGGACTCAATGAGTTATCAAAAAGGATTGAACTTTTGTTTGAGTTTTGGTTGCAAGAGATCGAGAAAAGGAAAGTGAGCGCAATTTTGCTTATTTTTAACAGAGAATCAAAATTACACGAGCCCTACACCATTAAAGGTTTGAATGAGTGAATTTTCAAAGGAGCCTGGAAAAAATTTCCATTTGAGATAGAAGAAATTGCCTCTCAATTTGAGAGATTGTCCCTAAAAAACTATGACTAGCCCACCAAATAGAAAACATGATGAACGAAAAAAAGGAAGAAATACAAAAATATATGATTGCTATGCAAAATATTCTCCTAGAGAGGCTTCCTAAAAGGAATGTAGATATCCAATAAAATCATGAACATAAGGAGAAGTATGTTGTTGAGAATTAATCTCTTACGGGGAATATGATATCACAATGAGAGAACAAAATTCTATATCACGTAACCATAACTAGGAATTTTCAATCCAAGATCCACATCATCAAGGTTTTAAGTTGACACCAAGGAACTACTACATTCCAAATATTAATATGATAAAATTGAATGGTAATGATCTTGTAACATGGATTTTTAGATGGAGCAAAACTTTGATATGTAGGAAGTGGCATTGTTACAAAAGATAAATATTGTGTCCATGTTTTTAGAACAAAACCAACATGTATGGCGGCAATGGCTTTGTGAAAGAAAAAAGGATTTTATTATATATTGGTCTATTTTTATAAATGGATTGATAGCGCATTATGAGAATATTAATAGAAATATATTCTTTAGTTGATTGGTAAATCTTCAAAAAAAGGGTCATGTTACAAAGAACATTCAACAATTTCAAAAGTTGAGTCTCAGAGTAAAGAATATTTTAGACGACAAGTTGTTAGACCTATTTATGGGTAATTTAAAGGAAATAATCCAACATGAAGTGTGCCTCTTTGAACCTAAATATCTAGAGCATGTTTTCTTTAAGAAAAGGAAAGTTGAAAGTAAAAATATGGCCACTAGAAAATTGGTCACTAATAGTTATAAAGAAAATTGTGTTCCCTTTCCGAAACCGAAAAGGTTGACTCCTCAACAAATGGATGAAAGAAGATAAAAGGGACTATTTTTTACTGTGATAGCAAGTATTTTAAAGGGCATAAGTGCAGTGAGAAGAAATTATTCTACATATAATTTTAAGATGAAGAAGAGCAATAAGTGGAAATTTCACAAGATTTAGAGCTAGAAGAAACTACAACAATATCTTTTCATGCATTAACCATCATTAGCACTCCACAAACCCTCATTATAGAAGGATATATCAAAAGGAAAAGGGTAATAGTATTGACTGATTTAGGTACTACCCATAACCTCATCAATTACAAATTGTAAAATTATCTTAATTGCTTTGTATAGCTAGCACCATAATTTCAAGTAATGATTGTAGATGGAGGTACCATAAATTGGTCAAGGAAGTGAAATAAGATTAAGTTGAATATGGGCAAGTGTTTATTGTTTAAACCCATGATTTTAATCCAAATTAGTGGTTCAAATGTTGTATTAGGATTCTAATGGTTACAATCATTGGGAACAATGGCTCTTAATTTCCTGTTGGAGAAACAGGGAGGCTACAAGATTAATGTAATTTATCATTTCTTGATAATTACTTGTGAATTTGTTGGAATTATTTTATTATGTTTTTCTTCTGTGATAAAGAAATTACCAAATGTAAAAACATCAATATCACAAGAACAAAGAGAACACAAGATATAGGCTCCAAGCCAGGGAAAAACCCCTCAAAGGAGAAAACCCATAAAATTATCTTCCTATAGAATCAGGTCAGATGATATATCTAAGACCCATGACCATATAAAACTTCACCCTATATATGCCAATTCAAACCCTCCTTTAGCATAGAAAATCCATCATCAAGAGACCAGCAACAAGAGATGTATCAAGGTAGAACTTCCACAAAATTTAAGCTCAAGAAGAAACTCTTTCTCTTATACTTAGGCCCTTCTCTTCTTATTTGTTCTTTCTTTAATATTTAAAATCAAAATAATTCAAGCGTGTGTGTCCAAATGAGCTCCATAATCCCTCTATTTATACAATCCAGAGGGGTGTGAGTATACATGTCCATTGGGGCAAGGCCAACTTGGCACCTAGAGGGGTTTTTGACCCAAAATTACATATTTAAATTCTTTTTATTTTCTCTTTACAATAAGACCAAATAGGAATTTGAATATTTGACTCAAAACCCTAGATGCATGAAGAACATGCTTTTCTAGAAGAATAATAAAATTTTCTTTTTCTTTTTCTTTTTTTACATAAAATAAATAATGGTACAAATTATGAATACTGAAACTAGTTTATTTTCCAACACTCACACTTAACTAGGAAGGTATTCATAATTGTACACCTGGTATACGTATACTCTCAAAGTGAAATATTCTCATAAGAAGATTCAGATTGATAATCCATCTTTACGCATCAAAATCATAACCAACATTGTCAACATAGCAAGGCCTTGACTAACAAGCTCTATCTCTCCACTAGATTAGAGCTCAATGCTACTTCTCAAGGGACATGATTTTACAATATTTCCTATCAAGGATCCAAGTCATATCCTGGGCAGGTCATCAATATCATATTTTCCAAATTATGATATCTTATAGTCAAATTATGCTACTTTCTCCCTCTAAATTCAACATTCCTTTGCACACTTTATGTTCATACTGCAACAAGGTTATACTTCATATTTGAATCATCAATGTGCTCAAGAACAAACTCATCAACTCGAAGCTTCAACATCATGTCCATCAGGGTCCTTATAGTTCCCTCTTTCCATCATGCTCATCATTTACAAGGAGTCATCAACAAGCACGAGTGTTGCTTTGCTTTGTTCTTCCATCCTTCTCATATTGCTTCCATAATTTTGATAAACTTCATTATATGCCTACAATTCTCAGCAGCAAGTACAACCAAGAAAAATATACAAAAACAAGAGCATGATGTCAATTCTGTCAATCTATGGTTTTAATGATTTGTCAAAGGTGTATTTCTAGGGTTTTAGACGTAGATGCTACAAAACTTCTTGAGCTAACCATTATTATGGTTTTTAGTTTTAACAAAAACACCCATTTATAGGGCTGTCTTGAAGATCTAGGCTTTATCTTAATCCAACCCTTGCTAGGGTTTAACACATACCCTAAGATTATACTTTCCAAAAACTAGGGTTTTAATATTAAATGTCATTCAGCCTTGCAAACCCTATATACCATTTTCCCAAGAGTTAGAATTACCTTAGCTAGGGTTTTTTTTTAATGGATTTCCAATTAAAGTCCCAACTAAGGTTTACAAACCCTAGATATCAAAGTCTATACAATCTTACAAACCCTAGATTATTGTATTCATTAGGGTCTACCAAGCAAAACTTCTACAAGTATGTTACAAAACCTCAATGCATTTCATTTCTAGATCTTAGGATCTACTATTTACATTCAACTAAATACTTGGACCATTTTTCATTATACCTTGTCCTCTCATCAACATGAAGTAGTACCTACCATGCTTAAGAACTTGGTTTTTTTTCCTTTCATAGTGAAAACAATTAGTTAGAGTTTCCACCTTTAAGGTTTCTCCTTTTATTCCACACTTTGATAAGGTTTACAAACCCTAGATGCCAAGACCTGTTACTTATGAAGTTCTACAACCATACACAAGAAGGTTAGTTGCAAATACTTAAATTTTAAGGTCTTCGAGATCTATCATGCAAATTCTATGAAAACCCTAGAAACTTCATCATCATTAAGACTTGTCATCAAAACAATGCAAACTAGCATACTATAGAACCTTAATGCATTTTATCGAAGGCCTAGTCTTTACATGTCACTATTTATAATCTATATGCAGATATTTCATCTTTCAAATGTCCATCATTAGCTTGACACTTATTGAGAAATGCATATAAAAATTATACATAACTATCCAACTTTACATAACTATCCAACTTTACATAACCTCTTGAAGTGGGTCATCATACTATTGATGTCAGTAGTTGTTAAGGCATTTAATATTGTTATTTTCATATAAAGGCTATCTGATTACTGCCATATAAGTTACAGTCATGTCTTTCTTATATAAATTATAGTCTTATTGTCAACATGGATCATAATACAAGGTCACTAGTATGCTAATATTAACTACCATGTTAACTCCATCTCTCTCGGTCATTATCGTTGTTGTCCTTAAATTATTGTCGTATTAGGTCACTTTTGTTGTCTCATTTTTCCTTAGGTCACCATAATACTCTATGTCATAAGGCTACTGATATGAAACAAAGTCACTGTCGTAAGTTCATTACCACATAGATTGAGTCCCTTATCACTCAAATAGTGACACCAGATAAAGCAACGGCCACATACATATAGCGAGCTTCAGATAGCGATCATAGAAAAATAGTGATCCATAAGTGTAGAGAGTATAATAGTGCGATCTCAGAGAAAATCACATAGGTTATGATATGTGCCACGGAAGTAGAGATCCACGAACACTGTGGGATGCCACTTTGTAAAACAAGGAATGTGAGCCATAGGGTAGTGATTATATTTGATGTTATGTAATGATGCCACAGAGGATATGTGAGCCAACAAGCCACTAAATTGAGCGATGTCCTCAAATCGAGCCATAGGTCCATCAATGCAATGTTACATGTGTAATGATCCGATCATGCAATGACAATCACATTGTACTCTAATACAATGCCCAAAATTAAGCGATGCCAATGACATTATAGAAAGTGATCCCGTCAACAAACCATACATGCCATGCCCATCAACGAACCATCCACGTCGAGCCGATAAATGAACCAGTGATGTGAGCCTATGTTAATCCAATGTGAATCGCAAGAATTATATATGATGCTTTTGTATGGAGAGTGAATCACATAGTATATTGATTCCCTGTAGTATATATAGTATATTGAATCCCTATAGTATATGCAATGAAGCTATAAATAGTCGTATGCAATGTCCATGACATACAACGAGGAGGGATTTCCATAAAGAATACAATCCATAGAATGGTGTGCGTACCATACCATACAGGATTAAATTGTCATTTCCACAAGTTATGTGCACAACCAGGATTGTAACGATACCATAATAGTTTAATGCTACACAATTTTAAAGCATCCTGAAGCGAGCCACAGAGAAGTTAATTCACGCAAACTGTAATGTGAATTTCTACAGAGAAGTAGGAATGAACTTCCAAGTAATTGTAATGCGGTCCTTTAAAATTTACAATCCATTCTATACAGGATCTTAGATATGAAGCCATGAGCACAGAGAATCACATTCATAAAAATCCATGGTAAAACGGTATAGAGCGAGCCCAAAACTATAGAATGTGAGCTTTCACAGAGAACGAATATTCCAAATAGAATGTCTTATGAATCTCATATATTTAGACATGATGATTATTCCAACAGAAAGTGATATTTCACCCTCCTTAAAAAGCTTTCTTTGATTCCATGTTGGAGAAATAAGAAGGCTCCAAGATTAATGTATTTCTCCTTTTTTTTATAATTACTTGTGAATTTGTTTCCTTTATTTTCTTATGTGTTTATTCTTTCATCAAGAAATTACCAAATGTAAAAACATCAAGATCACAAGAACACAAAGAACACAAGATATAGGCTCAAGCAAGGAAAAACCCCTCAAAGGGGAAAACCCAGAAAATTCTCTTCTCATAGAATCGTATTATAGATGAGATATCCAAGACCAATGACCACAGAAAACTTCACCCTCTTGATTACAATTCCAACCCTCCTTTAGCACAACAAATCCATTATCAAGATACTAGCAACAAGAGATGTATCAAGGCAAAACTTCCACACACTTTAAGCTCAAGAAGAAATCCCTCCTCTCGTAATTCGGCCATCCCCTTCATATTTGTTCTTTCTACAATATTTCAAACCAAAATCATCCATGTGTGTGTGTCCAAATGAGCTCCATCTTCCCTCTATTTATACATTCTAGAGGGGTGTGAATAGACATGTCCTTTGGGCAGGGACAACTTGACAAGTAAGTTGACATAGTATCTAGAGGGGTTTTTGACTCAAAATTACATATTTAAAATTATTTTTCATTTTTCTTTATAATAGATCCAAATATTATTTTTAATATTTGAATCAAAACATAGAAGCGTGAAGAACATGCCTGTCTAGAATAATAATAATATTTTTTTCCTTTTTCTTTTCTTTTTCTTTTTTTACATAAAATACATAATAGTACAAATTATGAAGACTGAAACTAGTTACATTTTCCAAAATTTCCAAGATATTTTCATGAGATTTTTCTTAGAAAAAATGGAAATTGGGCTCAAAGGTATCCAATGGAAACGTAGTAAAATTATAAGCTCCAATAACATGACAAAATTGCTAAAAAGGGGACACCAAGGTGTAGTTGCACAATTGTGTTCATTAGATGTTCAAACATCTATATCCTCTTCTCTAGTGGATCTTCAAAAAGTTATCAACAACCATGCTAAGTTATTTGGAGAAATTCCTAAGGGCCTTCCACCTATCTCAAAACATGACCATGCTATTCATTTTCAATCTAGAAGTGTACCACCAAACATTAGGCCTTGTAGATATCCGCATGCACAAAAGAATGAGATTGAGTCTATGGTTTAAGAAATTTTATAGGCGGGCATCATTTAGCTTAGCCATAGTGCTTTCTCTTCACCAATGGTGATAGTTATCAAAAAGGATGGTTCGTGGTGTATATGTATAAACTACAGACAACTCAGTAAAATGACAATCAAAGATAAGTTTCCTATTCCTATCATTGACGAATTGTTAGATGAACTGTGATGTAGTTTCAATTCTATTTTTCCCAAAATATCAATATATATAGGAAGAAAAAGAGAAAAGAAGTTCTATAGCATGATTAGAGCCAAATTGTATTGTTTTTATTATAAGCTCTAACCCTTCAGACTTGGAAAATATTAAAATGTGTGTGGGCTCATAATGATTAAATCAGATGGTTAACCACCATGCAACTCTGATGGTGGATCATGCCACACTCGCTGGTAGTCACATCACATGCAATTATAATGGAACATATTGCACGGATTTTAAAATTAAAGAGGGGTGGTGCAAAGCTAATTTGCAAACTTGTTAATCAAGCAGTCGATGGTTGAGATGCATTGCACCACCCCGACCCATTTTTCATAAACCACTGAGTGAGGGGGGGTACAAGTGGTAATTTGTTTCATCTAACTTCTTTCGACTTTGAGTAAGTGACTTCTCCACCTGCCAGGTGAGTCTGTCAAGGGAGCAAGTCAACCCAACTCGTTTACCATCTCACCCTATCACCTCATCCTTCCATGTCACCACCCCAAGTCTTTCACCTGTCACATCATCCCTCTGCCACTCACACCTATTAGTTAATTTGTTTTCCTTCTCAACAAAAAGGGTTAAAAAGGGCTCGTTTCGTTGTTTATCCAAAAACTTGTTCATCTTTTTCATAATCAGATAGTTTTGGAACCAATGTCCAAGTCAGTCAGCAACCAAATACACCTTAGCTCCTACTGCTTCATGCCAATACCAAGTATTTCAACTTCATCCAAGACCTCAATTGTCATGATGATTAAGTTAAAAAAGGCTCCAAAGTCAACCCCAAAACCTGCAAATCCTAACCCTACCACCAAAGAACCTTTAATGGACACCAAGGGTGAAATTTAGAATTCTTTCTTTGATCTGAACTTAAACATGAACGCAACAAATTACAGATATAACCATAAATACAAAGATGCAGATGAAATAACACTTCATTTCATTAATATCAAATACTGAAATATGCTTACAAACATAATGGAAATAAGACTAGCTCAAACGATGGTATCTTATCTCTGAGAAGAGATGTGTGGTGGCTACATGCCTCTGAATTGTGTTACAATGAGGCTTGAAAGCCTATTTATTAGTGAGAAACAAGGGAAAAACCTAACCCTAGGAGATGAAGTGCCAAAACTATGGGCCCAGTTTGGGTAAATTTTTACATCAACTTCTCAAGGTCGTAACTTTGGCATACAATCTATATTTAACGCACAAAATACCTCATTAGAAAGATCTATCTGAGGACTACAACTTTTGAATGCAAACATATTTAGAGAATAAGTTTGTTCAATTTTCCCAAAAATCATCATTTAGGGCCTCAAAATGGCTTCGGAACTTCAAGGCCCGAAAAACTGCCAAAAATAGTAAATTATGCTACAATTAAGGAAACTGAAAAACTGAAAGAGACAATGGTGGGGGTCCAAGTGGAATAGGCAGGTGGTCGCCAATATCCACCTGGATCATTTTTTCCCCTCAATATTGAAGAAATTTGGTTTGAGTCTTTTGATCGTTCCTTAAACAAAGAGGATTATTTTATGGTTGTACAATATGTTTTATACTATATTTTGGCTCCAACCACTTATTAGTTCCCTAAATTTGTAACCTGGCTAGCATCTGCATACGTTTCTGATAGTAATTTTGTTTCCTCTTCTAAAGGGGATAATATCCTCAAGGTTACAGTTGACATCATCTACAAAGCGTTATGTTTCCCCAATGTGCAAAACTCATAGCCATTCACTAAAGCCTCATTACTTTTGAATTTCACTCAATTATCATAAGTAAACAATACATCCTTATTTACAATGATTTTTCCTCTAGGAACACAAATTCCTCCAACAGCTGAAAGCTACCCTATGTATTATTTTCTCAAGATGCACAAAAAATTATGGCCACCATCTTATCATTACTTGGATAATATGATACAAGAAATGTGACTAGACCATCATTAGGGTTTCTAAGTCAAATGTTACAACCAAATGCAGTTTTGGATATACCTTCATATCTATCTCAGGCCATCAATTTCCAATTTAAGAACTTCCACTTGGCTAATGGCTTAAGACATCCATCCATTCTGGTCTATCTTTTTCTAGACACTCATATTTATATATTTGAGTATTTGGGTATGAGAATTTTTTATTCCAAGAAGCAAAGGAAGTCAATGGTTGAATGGAAAAATGTAGTCAAAAGAAATACTTACAATGAAGGATTTTTGCAATTTTTGTTCACATACATGGCAACTGCTTACACTATTCTAAATGGTGTACTGCCTCCAAGAATTCTACCAAAGTAGAAGTAGTTGTTAAAGCTCAATAACTATACCAGGGTTGGGGATTGGTACCTTTTTTAGGAATTCATAGAAATAAGGCTATATGGATGTGAAGTGAAGCCTTACACATTAACAATTTTTCTACCTATGAGAATGTTCTTCATAGAGTTCATAAGATAGAGCCTACATGTAAACCAAGTTCTTTTTCTTCCTAGGTGCAGAGGGTATATGTTTAAATTGGGAAATGTTGTTGGTCCATTCATAGTGAATTCCACCTTACTCATGTAGAGGAGATGATGAAGGAACTTCATTTTGAATTGGGGGAGCAATGGAAATATGTGTTGGCATTGATGCATGTTGAAGATGTATTGTTGGTTGGAATTGATATCAACTTGGTAGCATGGGTTCTAATACAGCTCGTTAGAACTTGTATGTTTGGATATATATGGCTTATACTTGGTTGATGTGTTGCATTAATTTTGGCATGTATACTACCATGGAGATGTGAGGATGGAAAATATTTGTGTTTCTAGTGGCTTGTGTGTAGATGGTTTTTGGTATGTCTTTGATGAGCTATGATCTATGTCTTGTGTGGGTATTATCTATGACAGGTGGTTAGGGAGTAACTTGGCTTATATCCAAATGTTTTTTGTTGATTATTTGCTTATGTGGAGATGTTATGGTCATGTAGATAGATTTCATGGTAGGTGCTTGATTGATTATAGGTGCTTGACCATGTATTGGTTATTCATATGATTGTTTGGTTATATAGTGTTACCAAGGATGTTTCCCATGGTATTTGGTATGGTACCTAAATGGTTTACCTTGGTATTTGATTGAGCATGAGTAAATTACAATGGTACAGGTATTCTTGGTATTGACATTACCATAGTATTGGTATTTGTGTGTGGAGTAGTTTGGCACATGATATTACATTGGTGCAAATAGTCTTGGTATTTACATAACCATGGTATTTGCCCATGGTATTGTTTTGGAGATTACCATGGTACAAGAGTCCTTAGTATTGACATAACCAATGTATTTTCATGTGGTATTATTTTGGGGTTTACCATGGTACAGGAGTCATTGGTATTGACATAACCATGCTATTTTCCTATGGTATTGGTTTGGATATTACCATGGTATAGGTGTCCTTCGTATTGACATAACCATGGTATTTTCCTATGGTATCAGTTTGGAGATTACCATGGTACAGGTGTCCTTAGTATTGACATAACCAAGATATTTTCCCATGGTATTGGTTTACAAATTACCATGGTACAAGTATCCTTGGTATTGACATAGCCAACGTATTTTCCAGTGGTATTGGTTTGGATATTACCATGGTACAGGTATCCAGGATATTGGAATAGCCATGGTATGTTCCTGTGGTATTCACTTGGAGAATTTTTTAGAATAATTTTAATTTTTACTTATGTAAAAAAGGAAAAAAAATGAAAATATATATATTATATTTATATATAAATATTATATATATGAGTAAAGCTAAATTATCTCAACATTCTTCCAAGTGAATTGTTGGTTGGTATTATTGAGAGTGCGAGAGTATGCCATTATGAGGGCATTGAGAGTGAGTAGAGATTGCAGTAGATGCTCACATAGCTTTGTGGTTTTTTATTAGAATTGTGTATGCAGAATTTAGAGAATGATTTGAGGAGAATTTCAAAGTTTTTTGTTGCAGATGGCAGTATTCAAAGTGGAGAAGGATTGGTAGCTTGTGGTGTATTATTGTGCAGAAATTTGATGTGATATTTTCCACCTATGGGTCATATTTTTTATTCATATTTTATATTGCAGAATGATGGTGTTGTTGGGTTGCTCATGTTGAGCAGATTGAGAGTCCAGCTTGAAAATATATGAAATGTGGTTCGCATGGAGGAAGTGAAGGCATGGAGGCTTGAAAATATCCATTGTAATGCAAGCCAAGTCTTTCGACTTATGGGTGTACTCTAATCCATGTAAATATTTTTCAATAGATCAATAGAAGAATTGAGTAGCACAACAGCAGCAGGGTGATTTTTTCTTGAAAAGGTTTCCACCAGAAATACTTGTGTCTTCATGTGTGCTTATTTGTTTGATTCTTTCCATGGTTATTTATGCTTTGAGTTTATTGTTGCTTTCATATTTTGATAAGCAAATATTGTGAATGTGTGTTTCAAATTGTTAATTAAAAAAAAATAAAAATAAATAAATAAAATACTTAAAATTGATATAAAGGCCATCACTACTGATTGACACCCCCCCAGTAGTGATATAGTTTCCAACAATTGATATCGGAGTTGGTTCTCTTTAGTGAAGCTTGACCACTTGGAGAGTAGATCGTGGATCATGGCTAGAAGAAAGAAGAGGGAGTCTCAAAATACAAAGGATTTGAAGAAGGAAAATATTCAATCCTTTGAAAATGAAGTAGAAAAATCTAAAATTTCAGCTAAAACAGTTATGTCATAAGGTAATATTTTGAAAGAATTTTTTAATTATGATTCTGATGATTCTATTGAGATACATAGTGGATATGAGATGGGTATTTCTATTGTTAAGGCTGAATACGAATTAGAAATGGTTGTAATAAAAGAATTAGCTACTGAAGTGGATATACTAACCTCTGCATGTAAGGATCATAAAAAAAAATTGTAGATTTTCAATGAGATGGAGAATGGTTTAAGAGAAGAGATCAATGGATTGAAAATTCAGCTTGAGTAGGAAAAGAAGATTGAGGAAGAAATGAAGAATCAATATAGAGAAAAGGGGGATGAATGTGAGAGATTGGAAGCAGAATTGGTTTCACCAAGAGGCAATTTGGAGAAGAAAACCACTCAATTTAACAGCAGCCAAATTTCCTCATCTTGCAAATCATATTGCAAAATGCATAAAGGAAAAACTAGTTTAGTTGCAGTGACAAGTATAATCAATGATAGCAAAAACAAAAGCAGCAAGAAGGAGATCCATCAACCATATAAGCAACCAAAGAAGGAGCTCAAGGACGAAAATCCAAAGGTGATGCCAAGAAAAGCACCTAGAATATCATTCTCACCTTTGGGAGATGTGAGATGCTTCAACTACTAGAAGATAGGACATATTGTAGAAAATTGTAGATCCATGCAACAAGAGAAGCAGTGGTATAGAATATATTATCAAGCAAACAAGCAAGGAAGACAACCCACTTCATGGAATTCAGTCAAAATCAAGTATAATGGTCATTTTTATGGTTATTGCTACTTATGCAATGATTTTGGCCATAAGGCTATTGAATGTAGGTTGCATGCAAGGAAGGGTAGAATGAAGAATAGGAGATATGAGCCATTTCCTCCATTTTTATGGCACAGTAGGTGCTATTTGTGTGACAATCTTACTCATACGACCAAATATTGCAAGACTCCAATTTACTTGAGGCCACCTAATCAAGGAATGAATAATATGCAAAATAGGCTAAGTATGAGGACAACTAGACATTTGCATGCAAGAGAATAACCACTTAAAGTTTGGAGGAAGAAGGAGCAACAAGGATATGCAAGAGGAAATTGAGGCTCACATGGCCTCAGGGGGAGCTATGGTACATCATGATTTTACAAGGTAGATTATTGGAGGTGTTCCCACAGCAAGAGAAATGCATATGAATAGATTTGCTAGATGAGAATATTTGTTGATGTTTGCAGATAGGTTTATTGATGCATATCATTTTTTATGGTATTTTATGATATTAGATTTGTGCTTCTAATGATATATTTGTAGAAGTTATCGTGATCAGGAGATTTTTTGTTGTAACGAGTGGAGATGGAACATGTTCAGGGGGAGCACTTCATATGCTTCCAATATTTCATTGGTTTTGATGGCATTATGTTTCCTTGGAGGAGTGGTTATGCATTCTGTGTTATGTGCTTATTTGACATGAGGTTGTTGTAGGAGCTTACATTTTTGTTGAGTGGATTATATGCTACCTACATTAGTTGGCATGAAAATGGCTAGTATTATGCATTTTGGTTTGATGATATCATGCATGTGTTGGTGCCATGGAGGTGTATGGTATAGTTTCTTTCATAATTCTTGTGTTAGAGATTTGTAGTCTATATGCAGAAATCTATAATTTGATCAGGATGGATGCATTTCATGCTATTTCATGTTGTTGTTTTTGCTACATATGGTGTTATTGATGATTTTCTGTGATGATGCATGAACATTTGATGATAGAGTTGTCCTTTCTGGTTGCTGATTTGAAATATAATGTTGTATCTTGTGTTCTTGCTAGAACATGGCCTCTTGATTTTCAGTTGTGTGATGCATGATGATTATACTTATGAGTATGTTTGTTGTTGTGATATGTATTGTTGCTACCACCACATCATTATGTGCATATTTTTGTTTCCCATACAGTCTATATTGCAAAGATTCGTGTTCCATATGATGATTATTGTAGTCATTATGCTTTGCTATAGAGAGTTGATATATTGGGCTAATTGGTGTGTTATGTTGTTGGTTTATTATGTTTTTGATATATGCTATTGTTGGGCCACTATTCTTTGTTATGTGTTGTTTATTACTGCTGCTGAAATATTGATTTATGGTTGGTGATTTGGAGAGGTTGACACATGTCTCTTATGTGATTTATATTGATATTATCTTGTTTCCATGAAGAGGACATATTATTGATCATACTCTCTATGTACTTGAATTATGACATTATATTAGATATGCATTGATGAGAGGATTATTATGAAGTCCATGTATGAGAGAGTCTCATTCTTGTATGTATTGTGCTTAGAGTTGAGAGCCATGAGAGTTGGTGTGGATATGTGTGGGATGTTAGTAGTGTTATTGCAACCATGTATTTCATGTATTATTCTTGTACACTCGCATACTTATCATGGCGAGACATTCTATGCATTGAGAGAGAGTCATGTGAGTCATAGTTCAGCCACATATGGGTTGATTGATGTAATTATGCAACCATGTATTATCATTTTGTTAGCCATGTAATAGCCTATGAAGGGTCTTGTACTTTGTGGCATATCATTGGGTCATAGTATTTGGTCCATGTGGAGTATCCTCTTGCATATGTCAAGGAGGCATTGGCATGATATATATTATTACACATTCATTCGTGGAGATGTTTTCACTTAGTGGAGTACAGTTGGTCATGATGTTATGACCTTGTCATCATATAGTTTTTGCTACCATGTCTTCTTCAGAGGAGATTGTTGCTTCTCGTTGAGATAGGTGAAAGCACTTGATTGAGACTATTATTTTTGATGTAAACATTGTGGAGAGGATGTATTTGTTGTTGTTGCTTCAGAGTTGGTTGGATGTTTATTGTTTTTGCTATAGATTTGATCAGAGTGCTACTACTAGTTGGTCACTTTATGTTGTTGCTGCTCTGTGTTGGTGATTTGATTTGTTCTACCTATTTTTCTACTACGTGGAGAAGTGTTGTTATTATTCTAATCTTTCAGTCCTACATTCCATTATTCATCACCGACATATGATATTGAGTGGAGTTTATGTTTTTGTTGATGGGGCTCATTACATGGAGAGGAGAATATAGCATTTGTCATTAACATGTCTAACCCTTTGTCGTTGATGTCAAAGGGGGAGAATGTGAGGATGGATGTAATTTTTCAAAGGATAGTTTAGGTGGTTGGATCAGTTGGGGTTTCCATCAATGCCAAAGGGGGGGATTGTTGGCATTGATGTGTGTTGCAAAGTATTGTTGGTTGGCATTGATGTCAACCTAGTAGCATGGGTTGCAAGAAAGTTGGTAAGAACTTGTATGTTTTCCTATAGGTGGCTTGTACTTGGTTGATGTGTTGCAATAATTTTGGCATGTCTACTAGCATGGAGATGTGAGGATCGAAAATGTTTGTGTTACAAGTGGCTTGTGTGTATATGGTTTTTGGTATGTCGCTAATGAGCTATGATCTATGTCTTATGTGTGGATGATCTATGATAGATGGTTTTGGAGTAGCTTGGCCTATGTCCAATTTTTTTTTTTGTTTATTGGTTTCTTATGTGGAGATGTTATGGTTGTGTAGACGGATGTCATGGAAGGTGCTTGATTGATTATAGGTTTTTGACAATGTATTGGTTATGCATATGATTTTTTGGTTATATAGTGTTACCAAGGATGTTTCTCATGGTATTTGGTATGGTAGCTAAATGGTTTACCTTGGTATTTGATTGAGAAAGAGTAGAGTATTACCATGGTATAGGTATTCTTGGTATTGACGTTACCATGGTATTGGTATGTGTGTGGGGAGTAGGTTGGCACATGATATTGCCTTGGTGCAGATAGTCTTGTTATTGACATAACCATGGTATTTTTCTATGCTATTGTTTTGGAGATTACCATTGTATAAGAGTCCTTGGTATTGACATAACCATGGTATTTTCTTGTGGTATTATTTTGGATATTACCATGGTACAGGGGTCCTTGGTATTGACATGACCATGGTATTTTTCCGTGGTATTGGTTTGGAGATTACCATGGTACAGGTGTCCTTGGTATTGACATAACCAAGGTATTTTCCTTTGGTATTGGTTTGGAGATTACCATGGTATATGTGTCCTTAGTATTGACATAACCAAGGTATTTTCCTGTGGCATTGATTTGGAGATTACCATAGTATAGGTGTCTAAGGTATTGCCATAACCATGGTGTTTTCCCGTGGTATTCACTTGGAGAATTATCGAGGATAATTTAGCTTTTACTTATGTAATATATATATATATATATATATTGGTTGGTCTTCTTGAGAGTGTGACAGTATGCCATTGTGAGGGAATTGAGAGTGAGTAGAAATTGTCGCAGATGCTCACATAGTTTTGTAGTGTTTTATCAGAATTGTGTATGCAGAATTTAGAGAATGATTTGAGGAGAATTTCAAAAAAAAAATTGTTACAAATGGAAGTAGTCATAGTGGAGAAGGATTGGCATCTTGTGGTGTATTAGTGTACATAAATTTGATGTGAGATTTCCCCCCTTTGGGTCATATTTTTTATTCAAATTTTATATTGTAGAATGATGGTGTTGTTAGGTTGCTCATGTTGAGCAGATTAAGAGTCAAATTTGAAAATATATAAAATGTGCTTCATATGGAGGAAGTGGAGGCGTGGAGACTTTGGAGTAGACAACAATTCAGCATATGTAGTGTAAGTAACAGATTTCTCCATTCAATCAGTGTTGGATAGTCCAAAGGGTGTTGGGCAAGGATCATTGGTCATGGGGTGCTTCCAACAGATAGATTTTGTAGATCTGTGAGAGAAACAGATTTCCTAACTGATAGGTGCCAACATATTGTAATGAAATCCAATTCTTCCAACTTATCAGTGTAATCTAATCCATGTAAAATCTTGTTCATCGGATTAATAGAAAAATTGAGCAACGCAACAGCAGAAGGGTGGTTTTCTCGAGAAAGGGTTTCCACCAGAAATACTTGTGTCTTAATGTGTGATTATTTGTGTTGATGCTTTCCATGTTTATTATGCTTTGAGTTCATTGGTCCTTTCATGTTTTGATAATCTAATATTGTGGATGTGTGTTAAACAAATTTTTCATCCAGAAAAAATAATTAAAATTGATATAAAGGTCATCACTACTGATT
>APFE030371011.1:0-15547 GCA_000404065.3 Pinus taeda | reverse complement strand
GAGAACTTCTGGGAGATGATGTAATCAATTGACCTTGTTCCTTTAGGGTATGAAACAACACTTTTAGGGGCTTATAAGCCCTTGGTTTATGGACATATGTGATTGGGGTTACAGTGCCCAAATATGTCTATAACAGTAGCCCCCTAAAGCATGAGGTCATTAATCTTCTGATGTCGGGTGAAATGCTTTATCATGAGGATCCGAGGTTTTTTGAACCGGAAGGTGACCTGTAATAAGATACAGTACAATACATTATCTTCATAATATTTTCATGATCTAGCTAAGGTAAGCATTCCCATGCTCAGCTCTATAAATTCATTTTCATGTACATAGGACAGACAACCGTCTATGTGGCAGACCGATGATTCTGGTAGAGCCATCATCCCTTAGCTTGGATGATTATCTATGCAGCTATGATGTACATTCGATGTCTTTATTTTCCTGAATATATCGCAGCCCAGATGGACGAAACTAGATCTAGGGTCTTCAAACTCATTCAATCTTCTACCGAATTATAAGTTGATCCATGTGAAAAGATGTTTTGATGTCGAACATGGAAAGACATCGCCTGATTATCAGCCAATGATGTAAGTTGTTAACAGGCACGAGAGGAATCACTGATAATGATGATGAACAATTCGCGTGGTGTGAATACATGAGTCGATGTCGAACACCACGTAAAATATTTCGGTCGAAGGCCATTGATGTAAACCTATCACCGGAAGTGAGAAAATTGCCATTGAGCCATGCAAGCTTCAAAGTACTAAAAGGGTTGTTCCTAAGTCGACTTCTTGGATAATGAGCTGGCGTCGACAAGAAGTGACCCATCATAGGAGGGCCTTAATGAATCCCACATCTACGACACGGAACGGAGCAAATGATTTTGTGGAGTTGAAAACGATCTGATGATACAAGGTTCAAGGTGGTGGTCATGAAAGAATGGAGCATGACGGTATTGCAGTGGATGAGGCGTAAGCTGGGTTGGTGAAGTCTCTAAGCGACTTCTCTTGAACATATCGGCGACACTGAAATGGATTGGTAGCGTTAACCCAAAAAATGGATGGTACGGAGGACCAATGGTGATATCGCCGATGAATGGAATAACCCAACCCGACTCAATCATGGTGATGGAGTGAAAATTTCATGTTCAAGTGCGACCTGCTACCAATAAAGTTCTTCAAGTTTTCTTCCCAATTTTTCCCCAGTCATTTCTGACCAGTACCTCTTTATTTTTGTCAAGCTTGAGGAGGATAACATATGCTTGTTCTATAATTTGCCCTTCGGGCAAACCTGTTGCTATGTTTTAACGAGCCTAGCGACAGTCAAACTCACTCTTGTCTGCATGGACAAGTTTGTCGCTATTGTTTTAACGAGTTTAACGACAAAGATAACTCGATCCTTTTCAATTTTATAGAGTCTGAAAAGAGACAGAAAGGAAACTCCACTAATCCTTTTTCGTAGTATAATCCCTTAAGTCTAAAAAAGTATAAAATAATACGAAAGGCATGACTTTTTTATAGTTTTAATGAGCCAAACAAGACAAGCACTTGATCTTTTTGTGTAATGATCCTTTAGGTCCAAAAAGATTAAAATGTAGAGGAGGGATGGCACTTCCAATCACTTTAACGAGCTGGAGAGGCCAATTGCTCAGCAATATTTTCATATTTTACAAGTCAGATGTAAAAAGAGCTTAAAGGAGACTCGTTTTTTGAGGAACGAGTGATGTTTCAAGATAGAAGTTGGCTTCAGGTAAGGTTTGGAACTTTTCAATCATGGTAGTGTAAAGAAGATGGCTAATAGAATCACTCGTCGCAGTTGTTCCTCAAAAGGGGTAAACAATCAAATGGAGGCGTATGGTCGGCTAAAAAAGAGTGGAGGCGATGGTAAGAACACAACCAAGGCTCAAACGCTGATGATTATGTGATTGAATGGTTATTTACTGAAGGATGGGTTCATTTTTTAATGAGCTTAAACTCTGGGGGAACATATGCTCATTGCTAGGTTTATTTTTTAACAAGCTTGAACTTCGCGTAAACCTACTCATGATAATGGTCAAAGATGCTCGATTCACAATTAACACTATGTTCTCTTGACGGTCGTACTACCTGTTCAATTGCTCCATCAAACTGATTAGAAATGTATATACATGCTTGAAAATGAGTAAAAAACTAATGCTTTACTTGAATTATGTGAGTAATACCTTACCCCTCATTTTACCATTTCATTCAAATTTGGGACTATTGGAGCTCTAGAGGTGTTTTTCCCCCTCAATTTTCATCAGCTGATTTCGGGAGATTCTGTGGACAATTTTCGGCGCCGTCTAGACTAGGTAGGAGCTAAACCTAAGATATTCAATTGCATTCTTTTCTTTTATGATTTTGAGCATGTTTTCCTACTTTTCTAAGCCTCTAGGGTTTGAACATTTCGTTCTCTCCCCATCGCACCTAGTACACATCGAAAGGTGCGATGCATACTGAGCTGGCCATTGGCCAGTTAGTATGAATTTCACCCATTACACAGCTAGGGTGCGATGGGTGTAAGGAGGAAAGTTTATGCACTAATTTTTGATGGAATTTTTGCCTGTTTTTGCCCAAATCAGGATCCTAATTCTTCTCTTGTTTGTTTTTCAGAGATTCATTGGAGCAAGATGGTAATTACATGGCGTGAATGTGAGCATGAAGAGGAGGATATGATTGCCTTACATGATTCGAGTATGGTAATTTCATTGTGGAACTGTGGCTTGCTCAAGTTCTTTCGCATATCTAGCATGAGGCAACAAATCAACTTGTTGCAATATCTTCTTGATGCCTGGGATCCTACCAACCAAGTGTTTCAAATTAGAGGTAAATCCATCCCTTTGAATGTTGAGGATATCTACTTCTTGACCTGTTTATCAAGGTGTGGTGCCCCTCTCTCACTATCAGGTTCCGCCCATGGGGGTGAATCTGTGAGGGATTACATTCGTTGATACTATAGAGATGGATCTCAGCCGAGCAGGGATGGCAAGATCAATATTAGAGACGTCATTGACCGGTCCTTGTGGACTATCTTATTCACCTTTGTTAAATTGGCTGGCAGTGCGGCTCTTCACTTGGCCAATAGGTCCTATATGCAGTATGCCTTGGAATGCCTTGAACCAAAGGTATTCAGCTGGTGTGATGTAGTACTTCTGGTGATAAAAGAATAGCTTACCAAGGTGAAAAACAAAAGATCCAATAACTTTGGTTATGGTTCTATTCTAACCGCTTTTGCCTTGGAGAAGATCACACTAATTCAGTCATAGTACATTTCACTCGGACTGCCAGCACCGACAGATCCATGGATTCAGAGATGGGTTGACCTTATGGCCAGACATGTTGGTCAATCATATATTTCATTCTATGATGCCTTCTTCGAGTGGTTCAACCGTTAGCAGATGGTGTATGCCGAGTATCCATACATCGGGATGGATTTTTGGGGTGACCCAGATTTGGTGCTTCCAGCTAGGGAGCAGTGGGGTGTCATAAGTAAAAATCTCTGACCGTGTCTCTATTTATTTCTCTTATAATGTCCTTGTGTTTTTTAAATGTTATCAAGACTAATAAAAACTCATGTGTTCGTGCAGATATTGGACCGGTGCGACCAGTAGTGCGCCCGAGGGTAGCAGCCATCATTCCAACAGGAGAGGCTATAGAGAGGATTTTCCTTCGTGATATGGATGTAGCTAAGACCCTTGCAGTATTGCAGGATCAGATCGAGCACCTCACCCTCAGTATTCTGGATGTGAGGACCAACGAGTTACCTCTGAGATTGCAATGCCATACTAATGGTGTGCCGAGTCGATGGACTAGGCCCTTACGCATGATCGCACAGGCGGTGACTTGTTATCACCAGCACCATTGATCTAGGGTGCTTTCCTGCATTTTTGAGTTTTTGGGTCATGTGACTGATTTTGTCCTGGACACAGAACATTTTGTAAAAACTATAAGCAGTTATATATATTTTTTATTTTCGGAGCTTTATTTTGGTTAAGTTATATGATCCTGATGCAAATGTTGATGAAATGCTTTTATTTTATAAATGTTGCAAATGTCTATCTAACACATAATTTTCTAATGAATCAGTGAATGTGTTTAATTTTATGGAAATGTGTTGATATTGAATAGAATCAAGCTACCTTTCCAAAATCCTGACCCTTAGGAACATACGATAGATAGTTGCATTCCAAATGGAATAGATAAAGGTAAGTTGTAGAATGACGAGTTGTGAGTCTAGCCTGACAACAAGCTGGCGTATGCCATGTGTGATGGCATCATAGAGGAGCTCTATCAATGCGCTATATTCAGCGATGTTGTTCGTTGACCGACCAATACATACCCCTCTGAAACTCACTAACTCACCGCTTGGATCAAAGATGGCCCAAGCTACAGAAGATAGGTTTTGCGTACTATGACTAGCTCTGTCGATGTATCCAACAAATGATTCCAATAGATTCAACATCTGCAACAAATGCAAAAGTGGATTACCTAACCAAAACGATCGCTCTTGACGAAAACAAAAAAGTAACAAAAGCATATGAAGAGATCACTACGCTTAGTCAAGCATAGTAACGCTTAAGGTACAACCCGTTTCGGGGTTGCGACAATGGAATCCCATCGTAATCTACTAGCTCGTAGGCTCCTTTTGCTAATACACACTTAACAATATAGGGACCCATCCACAAAGACTGGAACTTACCGGCTCCCAATTTATCGGATTCTTGATCGTAAAGTAAGACCAAGTCACCTTCTGAGAAGACACAGGGTTTGAAATTCTTGTCAAATTGCGCCTTGACTCGTTTCTTATGTGCTTTGTTAGCCAAGGTAGCGTCACAACGGGTTTCATCCAGTTGGATTAATTCCAAGAAATGAGCCTCTTCCTTTGAAGTTCTGGGGAGAAGGTTAACTGCGAGCTTGAGAGATGAAATTTTGCACTGAACTGGTAAGACTGCTTCTAGGCCATACACTAGCTGAAAGGGTGTAAATCCGGTTGCGTTTCTTACCAATGTCTAGTACGCTCACAAGGCCGAGTACAGGATTAGGTGCCAATTCCGTTTATGGACTCCAATGATCCTTTGCAACATGCGCTTCAGGACTTTGTTGATTTCCTCAACTTGCCTGTTAGCTTACAAATAATACAGAGTAGAGCTGTCGTGGGACAATCCTAATTTGGCAGCCAATTCAACCATCATGTGATTGCAGAAATGCGATCCATGATCTGTGACTGTAGCTTGTGGAACACCGAATCTAGAGACTACATGATTGAAAAAGGAAAGGGCAGTCGTTTCACAACTGTTGTTTAATGTAGGCATCGCCTCGACCCATTTCGTAAAATAGTCAACTGCGACTATGATATACCCATGCCCCCCGGCCGAGGTGGGGTTACATGTCATGAAACCTATGCTCCATTTGACGAATGGCCCAACAGCAACTACTGGATGCAGAGGTGTGGGTGGTATTCTGGTTTTGCGGTCGAAGATTTGACAAGCATGGCAACTTCTGACTGCGATTATGCAATATTTGAACATTGTTGGCCAGAAGTAACCTGCCCGTAAAATATTTTGTGTCGTATCATAACCAGATTGATGCCCCCCACACGCGCCTGAATGACAATCATTCAGGACTTTTTTGGCCTCCTCATGGGTGAGTCACCTTCGCAGAACTGTATCGATACCATGACGATAAAGTGTATCACCGATGATCATGTAGTCTTTTGCTTGGTATCGAGTACGTCGTTGTTCTGAGCGAGAGGTATTAGGCCTATATGTTTGGGTTTGGAGATAGATGATTATATCTCCATACCACAGATCGCTCGACGATATCAGAAACAAAGATTCATCCACGATTGATGCTCTGGATGTTGAATTGTTGGACGACGATTGGAAGTCGCATAGTAACTCTGCAAAAACTAGAGATTTCTTTGATTTGAATTTTACGAATTCCAGATCAAACTCTTGCAAAATAGCTATCCATTTCGAATATTTTCCCCCAAGTAACTGGCGCAACAAGATGTAAGTCATAGGGTTGCAATCTGACAAAATGGTAGTTTTGCGAAAGAGGATATAGTGTTGAAATCTCTGTACTGCTTGAACAGCTGCAAGAGCCATCTTTTCAACATAGGAGTACTTTCTTTCTGTATCATTTAAGTTTTGACTTAAATAATAGACAGGATGTTCGATTCCATTGCCTTCTTGAACTAAAACCATTGCAATGGTCGTATCTGTCGCAGCTAAATACAGGTTAAATTCCTTTTGATAGTCAGGAGCGTACATTAATGATGCTTTTATTAGGGATTCCTTTAGAACATCAAAGGAAGCTTGCGCAACCTAATTCCAGTTGAAGGGCACTTCTTTTTTCAAAAGACGTGTATAACCTTTAGCAAGTTCAGCGTAATTTGGAATGAACCTTCTTAGAAAGTTTGCTTTCCCTTGGAGTTTTTGAATCTAAAGCAAATTTGAAGGTGGAGGCATATCGATGATTGCCTGAACCTTACATGGGTCAAGACGAATCCCACCCTTTGAAACCATAAAGCCAAGTAAATGACTAGAACTGACACAAAACACACACTTGTGCGGATTGAGCCGTATCTTATAGTATCAACAACGTAGAAATATAGCTCTCAAATGCTGCGGATGATCAGTTTGCTTTCGCGAACGAGCCGGAAGATCGTCGAGATATGGTTGAATGATGTTCTTTATGTCATGGAAGGCATAATTCATAGCCCTCTGAAAAGTTGCCCCTGCATTCTTTAAACCGAAAGGTAACTTGCAGTACGTGAACGTGCCCCATGAACAAATAAATGCAGTCTTTGACTGGTCCTGTTGGTGGATATTTATTTGATTATAGCCGGAAATTCCATCCATAAACGAAAAGATTTCACATCTGGCGCATTCATCAATTATCTGGTAGATGAAGGGTGTAGGATAGTTGTCCTTCGAACAAGCTTGGTTTACATCCCTGTAATCGACGCACACTCCAATCGTTCCCTGCTTTTTCATCATAGGAACAATATTCAATACCCAATCAGTTAGAGGAACCGAGTAAATGAAACTAGTATGTAAAAGTTTTTCAACTTCTGCCTTTATGGCAGTGGCTTTCTTGGGTGCACCTATCGAAGTCATTGTCGTACAAGTTTGACATCTGGATACATCTTAATTTCATGTTCAACTATGCTCGAGTCAATGCTTGGAATTTCTTCATGTGATCATGCAAAGACATCTCTAAACTCACAAAAGAGAGCGCAGTATATTTCCAATTCTGAAGAAGAACAATATTCGCTGACATGAATATTCTCTACGACATCTGGTTTGGTCGAGATATTTATGGTGATATTTTCTTCAATATTGGACAGATTTCGCTCGGAATCCACCGTATTTATAGTGTTTGATAGAAAATCAAAAACTAAAGGATGATTAAGGTCTTTGGAACAATCTTCGTGGTAATTTAGAAGATGGTAATGATGGTGGTAATCTTCCCATGGTGCCTCTCCTATCATCATTGACTAAACAATTCCTGCGTCTGTAGAACGTACATGCGACCAAGGATATGAAGAGGTACCATATTCTTTAGACCTATCTATCCAAACACTCGATGAGCGTTGATTTTGGTTTTCAGCCCAGGCCAAGAAAATTGATTACTACAATATTTCTATTGGGCTTGGAAGCAATACCTGGTGATGATCCATGCTAACATCATGTTCAGAAATCTTTTGAATCTTTGTGGATATAGAAGATACCATATTGTAGGTCTCCACCGTGGCTACTTCCACCAGATTACTCGGAGGTGGTAGAGCAAAAGTACCCATCAATATAGGGTCTTTTAGGAGGCCTACTCTGATATTTTGAAGCGATTGAGAGCTCCCATGGATCATTGGGATGCTTCCCGTAACTTGTGAACTGTTGGGGAGTAAGGCTTGTTGGTCAACGATTGTAATTCCTCCTTGAAAAGGAAATGCAATCTTTCTAAAGTATGTTGACACAACAGCAGCCATAGCATAAATCTGGGGCCTTCCCAGTAGGATGTTGTAATTGAGGTTTCCATCAATAACTTCAACATCAATTTCTACTGCTTTGCTCCACAGTTCGACTTGCAAGCTACTTAAAATCTCGTACGGGGTGTATTTCCATCCATCAAATGCTTTTAACGTCGTTGATGATCGCGACAAGGGTGGTGAGCCTAATGTTTTCCAACAACTCATTGACATAATGCATGTTGATGCGCCCTCATCAATAATTGTTCGATGAACAGTTTTGTTGAGGGCTTTTACTTGGATGAGGAAAGCGAGTTGAGCTAGTAACTGGGGTTCATATCCTTTATGATTAAAGGCCACAAGATTGGAATCCGCTGGGTCTATCCCACCTATTGCTAATAATAGAGCCTGCTTTTGGGAGGGGCAATTTTGCAGTACTTCAAATGTCGACATAGCGGATGGTGATTGGGCCAGATTTTCCACTATATTATAATTTTGTGATGCTCTGACACGAGGATTAAATGTTGATTTGTGTACTACTCCCTTAAGCGGCTTTATTGTTAGCTCAAGAATGATGGGTGGCACAACTTCGATCGAAATTATTCTCGAACTACTAGGTTGATCAGTAGCCTTGTTGTTCGACAGTTGTGGATTCCCGTAATCTTTATTCCTTCTCAATATCAAAGCATCATTTTGTTTCGAAATGGACAACATAAGCACTTGGGATGGGGAAGCATTGTCGCTAGCAACCAGATTGGTTTCTGGGTTTGGAAACGGATCAGTCAATACTGCTGAGGTTTTTAAGTTTTTGAATAACTTCTTAATCTCAGCTTTATGTGGACAATCTTTCGTCCAATGATCCTCATCGCATATAAAACATGGATGACCAGGTTTCTTTTGCCCAGAAGGGTTTGCAGAAGATTTTTCAGGAGACGAATCATCCTGTTTCTTCTTTTTGTTTTTTCCTTTCTTCCTACCCCCTGTTTTCTTCGATTCTTTTCCTTTGTCGGTCGACATGGCATTAACCTCCGAGGCAAAGAGTTCTTCATTTGCATTTTGACTAGAAACCATACGGGCTTTCTTAGATGTAGCCTTTGCGGTTTTCGTGTTGGTTGTACCTATCACGCCATCGCCAGCATGAGAGTCTTTATTTGATTTAGGAGGAGGAGGAACGGAAAACTCTGGACTAGAAGCATCAGGAATTTTGTCATAGAGCGTGCCAGACTGAGTATAGATCAAGTCTAGATATTGCGCATGAGCAATGACTTGCTCTTCAATGACAACTCTCCCTTGGCCACATCTTTTGTAATAGAGGGTAAAAGTGACTTAATAAACCATTCAGCTAACAGTTTATCAGGAACATATGTCTTTACCATTCGACGACGATGCTACCACTTATGAATATGATCAGATATGTGAGTGGTTGTCGTCTGCTTGAAATTGGTAAGAAGCTTCATTCCTATTTCGTACCTTATGGGTAACTGAAAATGGGTTAAAAAGGTGGTGGCGAGGGTGCTGAAGTTATCGAATGAAGCTCTAGGCAATTCAATGTACCATTTTGTTGTCGGGCCAGTTAACATTCACTCAAAAAGGCGAAGCCTAATCGAATCATCATTGAGAGTGTTGGACGAACACCACAGATGAAAGGTCATCACATGTTTTGATGGATCTTCACCCAGATTTCCATTGAATTTAGGAATATCTGGCAGAAGTTCCTGAGGAATCGTTGGCCACCAAAGGGCGTAAGCAATTGGATCATTTGTTAGCCAATTCAGATCTGGTAATTCTAAAGTTGCTACGAAAGGCAACTGTTGATTCAGATTTGGTGAAGCATACCCAGGATAAGATGGGATCCCCTGAGCTATGGGTCTTTGCATACCAGCATAATGTATTTGATGTTAATAACTTTGATAAGGTTGATGGGCGTAACCATTATGATATGATTGTTGGTAACCGTTTTGAATATACGGCTGCCCATTACCTGCAAAGCTTTGTTGCTTAGGTCCTTGGTAAGTTTGCTGGAAGTGCGATTATTGATATTGCACCAGTCATGGCTGTGAGACCATTTGTTGTTGCCTAATACTAGATGTTTGACCAAGATGAGGGGTTATAGTACCCGTTTTAGCCTAAGCCACTTCAGTTAAGGAACCACTAATCAGCGACTGTGATTGAGTCACGGAGACAAGAGGTTGTTGTATTACAACTTGAGAGACTGGAGGTTGACATACAACAGGTAGCACTTGTACTTGCGACACCATCACAATAGCTGGTGTAGTGGGAATATTCGACACAGGTTGATTTGGTTGTATAGAATATACAACTCTTGGTTGTTGAGGCAGTATTGGTACCTAACCACTGGATGTGATTCCAGCTGGACCCGAATTCTGTTGTGAACTCTCATATGGTTGTTCTCCCGGAGGGAATAATGAAAAGGCATACTCCCCCATATGGCGGCAATCCAGTGTTCATAGGGAAAATTGGCCTTTGGAGACTGGACTGCCCAAATTGACACTGTTATGAATGACCAATTTTCTGAGACTCAACATAAGAAATTCTAGATAAGGTTCTGGATGAACAAATAGGAACAGACCATACTGTCGAGACAGTCCCTGGGTGGACTCCATCTAGCTGTTGAGAGCTATTTGGGACAGACGGTACACCAGTGAACATTGTTGGAGTAGCAGCAAGAGGTTCTACTGTCACTATGTTAGATGAAACAGTCCTAGATGTCGATGGTTGTTCAGACATATCGAGTCTATCCAAAATATTTCCTAGTGATTCTACAGGAACTTGTGACAAAGGGTGACCAACTTATGTAGTAGAAGGATATAGGTGGTTCCCAGTTCCAAAATGCAATGGAGTACTGGATGGAAGATCCTCTTCAATCTCTTCTATAGAAATCAACCCAGATAGAAGAGGTAGACTGTCAAGCCCGTAAAATATTTTTGGTGCTGAAGAAGGTATAGACTCTACAGCGACAGATGCTGGAGGGGTAACACCTTCCGAATCAGCCCTAGATGGAGCTGGTTTAGAAATAGAAGTGTTTGTTGCTACACTAGGATCAGTTCTAGTGTCCTCTTGTAGTTGCGAAAATTCTTCTGTAGAGGCAGGGATACCAGAAATAATTGGAGTAAATGGAGTCTCTGAGGATGTTGAAACACAAGTTTCAAATAAACCAGGAGACTTCGACCCCGTTAAACAAGCCCGGAATGGTTTTGTTTCCGGAGTCGAAGACGGTTGACTCGTTAGTCTCCGTGAACAATGGGCTTTTGATTGACTTTCTTCCACGATTGTGGATTACTTGATCAACTCAAAATAAAAAGGGGAAAAAGTGATTCCGAATTAAATGAATTTTATGACACTTTGACACAACTTGCTTTTTCAATTTTTAAGAGTCGAGAAAAAGATAAAGATGGCTCTAGTCACCTTTGATTTTTTATGAGCTTGAAGTGACAAGTGCTCAGATGGACCTTTTTCTTTTAAGGAGTCTAAAAAGGAACGAAAGTGACTACTCTGGAAATCTAGACAGATGGATTACCAAACCAATTGTAAAACTACAGAATACTTTTTAAGGTACGACAGTCAATCTTCCCGAATGCTGTGTTCAGTGCATTGCGATCAGTAGGGTGGCAGACAGAGCTTCCTAAGGATAAAGGATATAGCCTATTATGGTCTCCCAATATATACTCGACGGTACATGGGAGCACAAGTCCGTACTGCACTTGTCGTATCAAAGAGGAGGAATCACCCAACCTACGATGAAAACGATAATTACCAGGTTTTACGACGCCAGAATACGTCTCTAGCCTAGACTTCTAGATTTTGTGTGTTAGGTTCCAAAGCGTTTTTATGTTTATTGAAATTTATTTTACAGTTTATATTTCTTAATAAGTTTTCCTTTAAGGTTCACCGTTTGATGTAGATATATAATTCCTAAATATGCAATCTAAGATGATAAATAGTCATTTACTTTCTTTTTGCAATGAAAATCCTAGCTACTAAGGAAAGAGAAGTAAGATTCTTTCAACATAGAGCAGAGAGCACACACTAAGATGCACTGTCCTAAATCAATTTTCGCACGTAGTCTAAATACAAATGCACATGTATTTGTTTTCCGCTTTCTTAATGTGTGAATGAAAAAAAGAATGCTAAGTACAGATGTGAACTATTTTTCTTTCAAAGCGACAGTAATAACAATTTTCTTTTCAAAAATGAAAGGAAGACTAAGATGACACTTTGTGATTTCGAATTCAAAAAATGAAAGGAAGGCTAAGACGACACTTTGCGATTTCGAATTTGAAAAACAAAAGGGAGGCTAAGCGCGACACTTTCAATTTCGAATTTAAAATTGCTTTCGACACTTTAAATATTGTTAATTCAAATCAGGTACAATGGAAAAAGTTTAATCGACTATCAAAAAGAGGAAGACTCTTTTATTTGACTAAAAAAGACACTTGTGACACTTTCAAATCAAAAGACAACATTTCGATTAAGCTATTGTTTACAAAGGAGAACTGTAAATGACGAAAAATACAAAAAAAAATTAGCAATTCTTTATAAATGGAGGCTGAATAATGCAATGGAAGGGAGTTTCAACAGTGATATATTGATCACAGACAGCAAAAATACTAAATAAAGCTAAAGAAAATGAAGAGAAAACCGAATTCTGGAGGCAGAAACAGTCTTACCTAATCATCGCACTTGTAACACAGGGAAATAGGGATGCATCTCACCTGCGGCACATGGGAGGTGTGATGCATCCAGACTGCCAATGAGAGATAGTGCGACGGTTCAGGGATGAGACTGGGCTTGGTTTTTTTTCACAGTTTGCAGCTTAGTTTAGGGATTTAGGCTGAGCTAATGATAGGCAGTAAACACAAAGCATAGGGGCTGACATAATGAGGTTATTTGAGCTACCACCAGGGCACTTAGGATGTTTGCAAGTCAAATGTTTAGTTCATAAACTAACTCGGATATTTACTGAAACAACATTTATCTACTTTACAGTTGCATAGCAAAAGCAGTTCGAAGGCTAGCTGGATTAACTTCAAGATCCATCTGTAGTTTATAAAGCAAACAAATAAAAACAAGAAAATAAGCTATTCAATCCCTAGCGGAGTCGCCATTTTGTTATCAATGGAGGCTGAATAATGCAATGGAAGGGAGTTTCAATAGTGATATATTGACCATAAACAGCAAAAATACTAAATAAAGCTGAAGACAATGAAGAGAAAACCAAATTCTGGAGGCAGAAACCGTCTTACCTAATCATTGCACCTATAACACAGGGAAATAGGGATGCATCTCACCTGCAGCACATGGGAGGTGTGATGCATCCAGAATGCCAATGAGAGACAGTGTGATGGTTCAGGGACGAGACTGGGCTTGGCTTTTGCTCACAGTTTGCAGCTTAGTTTATGGATTTAGGCTGAGCTAATGATAAGCAGTAAACACAAAGCATAGGGGCTGATCTAATGAGGTTATTTGAGCTACCACCAGGGCACTTAGGATGTTTGCAAGTCAAATGTTTAATTCATAAACTAACCCAAAGATTGACTAAAATAGCATTGATCTACTTTACAGTTGCATAGCAAAAGCAGTTCGAAGGCTAGCTGGCTTAACTTCAGGCTCCATCTGTAGTTTATAAAGCAAACAAATAAAAACAAGAAAACAAGTTATTCACTCCCCAGCGGAGTCGCCATTTTGTTATCGGGAAAACTAGTGTCCATTTAGAGTTGTTAGTCCCACTAAGACGGGTAGCTATCTTAGAAACAAACAAACTAAAGTTACTTGTGTTTTCCTTTATGAGAAATAGATGAGAGAGAAGAAGAGAGTACCAACCTCAGTCTTTTGCTTGGCTCCTTGCTTGTTTCCTCCCTCCTTTGATAGAGCTTTGCCACTCCTTCCTTACTTGTCCCGCTTTAAAGAACACCTGTAGAGTCAAAGCAGCGTAATACCATCAAAGAATAGAGATCTATAACCATAAATAATATAGGATCAGATGTATATCAAACATACAAATTCATATATCAATACAAGATTCAGAAATATACAAGAATATGGAGGAAAACTCAAATAGCTTTATTGATAGAAGTAGTAGAAGAGAGGATTACAAACCCATTGGTCTGACCCAGTGCCATCCTCCCAGCATTGAAAGCCTCTTCACCTCATGAAAAGCTTAAGATCACCCAACACTATGATGTTTCACAAAGAAACCAACAACACTTCTACAAAATACAAAGTTCTAGCCTCCTGGATCTCTAGGATGAGGGATCCATATATAGATATTTGTTAGGTGGGTGAGTTAGCTTCTGGGATTTTGATTAGTGTCATTTCTCTGATATTTCTTGGTTCCACTTGGAGATTTCATGATCTCTTACTCATCCCTGGGAAAATTCAGAGAGGCAAGTGTCAAATGGGCAGTTTCTAGAAGATTCTCTGGGTTTCCACCTAGACAATTGCCTCTGCCATTTGTCTGCTCTCACTCATCGCACCCTACAGAAGGGCTTTTCAATATGCATTGCACTTTCTACATGTAGTAGGTGAGATGCATCGCACCCTTAGCACTGAGCAGTCTGTATGGTCCAGTTTTGACCAGTTCTGAGTAGTTTTTCAGGGAGAACTTCTGGAAGATGATGTAATCAACTGACCGTGTTCTTTTAGGGTATGAAACAACACTTCTAGGGGCTTATAAGCCCTTGGTTTATGGACATATGAGATTGGGTTTGCAGTGCCCAAATATGTCTATAATAGAGATATCCCCTTCAATCAGTTCGGTAGCTTGGAGCCATAATTATATCTTACTCTTGACAATGTCACCTGGGAGTTATTTGAGGAAAGGTTGAGGAAGAAGTACCTGTCAGCATATTATGAAGAACAACAAGTAGGATCCTTCCATGCTTTGGTGTAGGGAAAATGCACATTAGAAGAATATGGGGTCAAAATCATGAGATTGATGAAGTATGTCTCCTACATGGAAATTGATTAGTGTCAGGTAGATCATTTTGTTTATGGATTAAAACCTAATATTAGGGAAATGTTTTGAATGTGGAAAACATCCTTAGTGTAAGAACCTGATTCCAATTATTAGAGCCTCAATCTATTATACACTAACAGATCTATTTTCCTGTTAATTTAAAAGTAATAAAAGGAGCTTGCTAACCTTCTCACAAAGCTTTACACATTTAACATCTTATCATTTTATCATAAGCAACATAAATTAAGGTGAACATTCCATTGATATCAACTTAACAAGAGTAGTCCATGGAAAAATACCTGTTCCGGCGGTTTATGATGATACCTTTGTCTTATAGCTCCAGCTGATGCTCCTTCTCGCCGACCCAACCGGATTTACCTCCCGGCCAACTAGGAAACAAATTCCTAGCCCAGGAAACCTCCACAGGTTCCCTAGCCCTCCGTGCCCAAGTCCAACCAGATATAGTGTGTCCTCAAGAAGAATGTGCAAAACCAGATAACAATACTTTCCTCCTCTCAAACCCAAGAAACCTCCATAGGTTTCCAAGGTCTCCCCAAAATCATAACAAGTCCAAACAATCACAAC
>APFE030371010.1:37660-49228 GCA_000404065.3 Pinus taeda | reverse complement strand
CACTCTTATTGTCTTTATAATGATGTTTGAGTTATATCCTTTCTGACTGATATATAATTGCATTTCTTGGATTTTATGCTTGTATTTGTGTTGTTCTTTGCATGTGCAGGTGTCCGTTCATGAGGATTGTGGGGATTGTGACCAGCTGGAGCGAAAGAACGGGAGCGATGACTCTTCTACAAATACTAGCGTTGGATTCGAGGTAGGCCCTCATCATCGGTCTTTAATTTGCAATTAGGAACCTGCGTGTTAGTGTTGTTTGGTTGTTGCTAGACCTCATTTAGGCTAGTGGGATCACCTCTGTCCGCATAGGGGATTTACCTCCACAACAGAGTTGTAGCATGATGACTCGATCATTGCGCTATGTGTCATCAGAGGTAAGAAATATACCCACTTATGATGACCTGAATGATGTAGATATCTTTTTTGATGCATTTGTGAGGGAGGTACCTAAGAAGCAACATTTCCAAGATTTGGAATGGCCACTACGCGCTACGCTCGCAAGGTGGTGGGTTATGCACAAAGGTAGTTTTAATGATTTTCACGAATGCAGAAGGATAATGAGAACACGCTTTGGAAAGATGAAGGTGTGAATAACCAAAAAGTATGACAAAAAGGATGATTTGCACGTGCACTTGGCCAAATGGACTGAGGCTTATGGAGAGAAGCCACAACCTGAATGGCTGCACTTATTTTGTCACACCCTGGATGTCATCCTGATGAACTGGTACTTAGAAACAGAGCTCTGCCATGGTACAAGTGAATGGGATATTCTGCGCTAAGGATTCATAATGACATTAAAATTTGAAGATGGGTTTGACTATATTGATGAAGCACCACAAGAAGTAAAAAAAGCAACCTTTAAGATACCACAGGATCCTTTGGACCTGATTCAACCTGATTAGACTACTCAACTGAGTCATGCATTGGAATGCTATAATGTAACCACTGAAGAAGAAGATGAGGATTCATGAAAGATTAACATCCCTAAAGTAGGTCACCGCGATGTTGAAGGATCGCACATCGAGAATCTTGATACAACCGTGCCATTGAAAACAAAATAGATGAATACTAGTATAGAGGTCAAGCCCAAATTCGCGAAGATTAGAGATTACTGGTATGACGTGATGGTGGATAAGGTTATTGAATTGCTCCGTGAATACCAAGATTTATTTCGTACCAAGTTTACAGATCTGAAAGGGATAATCAGGGACTTGGGTGTTATGAAGATCACGTTGAAGATCGATGTGAAGCTGATTAAGAAAAGACCTTACTGTCTCAATCCGAAGTATAAGGAGAAGGTCTGCTTAGAGCTAGATAAGATGCTCGTAGCAGGCATCATTGAGCTCCTGGAAGAATATGATTAGGTAAGCCCAATGGTGGTACTGGAAAAGAAGCAGAAGGATGAAATAAGGATATGATCTGAAAATGGGGCACTTTGGCTTCTTGCTTCTTTTCCTTAAAAAATTTCTTGTATGTGGCCATTCTCTTCCAACATCTAGAAACATTATGGTTATCCAAACCACAAAAGGAACATGCAATTCTTTTCCCATATCTATGTGGAAATTTACCATGCTTTACATAATCAAAAGGAATACGTTTAGAACCAGATTTATACCTTTCTCTTTCACCTTTATTTCCTTCATGAGGAGGTGAATTGAGTGAAGAAGTAGCTCCATTTGGAACCGTCAACCTCTTCAAGGCTTTTAGATTTTTCACAACTCTCTGGTCCAAGTGTGTGCTTCTGAACCCGCACATAACCTAAGCGTGATTTTGGATAGACTCCTAAGTCTAAGTGTTCCTCACAGAGTAAAATCAAAGTCCAAGGAAGTTCCTAGAAATAGCCCCATGGCAGAGATCTTTTCATTCTGAATCTAATGCAATTTGAATGGGAAAAATTGGACTGAGGATGCAGAATTTATCGCAAAAATAATATGCCCTTTGTTCTTTGGAAAAAGAGGTAAAATCCCCTAAAATGGGCAAAAAACCCTTACAAAGGGAAATCGCATCGAAGGAGGTCTGAAAGGCGGACTTAAGCGGAAAGGGGAGAAATCCCTGATTGCTGATCCCTCACATATCAGGGCGGAGGCAGGCTTGTGCATATAATCTAGGGTAGGGACCCAGGGCCGATGCGATATTGCGATCAACGATATTAGCAGATCATAGTTGGCGATGCCATGAGTAAAGGTAAGGACCCAGGCTGATGTGATGTTGTGATCGTCGATATTGGTGGATCAACATTGGTGATGGCATAAGACAATGGACGGACCCTCAGGGCTATGCGACGAGCGATTGCAATATCTCACATCCCAATGTTGCATTGCGGCGATAATACATGCACATGCGATCGATGGAACCGATGGGTTTTATAAACCTGACTTCATAATGTTTGAGCTCCATCGTAAAGGGATTTCCTATGTATTAGCACATTTTGATGTAAAAACCGAAATACAAAGGAAATTTCTCGAAGCGATAAAGAGGAATAGAAAGGGAATTATAAATGCGGCGCCATGTTATTTGAGTTTCGATAAAGTGGGATTTCGGGCAGGCCTCAAGCGGTAAATGGTATTGGGCCGGCTCTACCCGATCCCATACAATGAATGACGCATGGCTGGCGAAGGAGAGAGGAAAACCACCTTTTTGGGCGGGTAACCTCTATACCCTTAAGCCACCCAAAATCACATATGGACTGTTGGATCGGGGATCCCATAGATCGATGGTGGGGCTTGTGATAGCGGCCAAAGGTGGACTCGATAGGGATTTAGGGGCGATTGAGGGTACAGATGTTACCCACCCAAAAAGGCAATTTTCCTCTCTCCTCCGCCAACCACGTGTCTTTCATTATATGGGATCGAGCGGAGCCAGCCCAATACCATTTACTGCTTGAGGCCCGCCTGAAATCCCACTTTATCGAAACTCAAATAACATGGCGTCACATTTATAATTCCATTTTGGGTCCGCTTTATCGCTTCGGGCAATTTCCTTTGTATTTCGGTTTTTACACTGAAACTCGCTAATACATAGGAAATCCCTTTACGGCGGAACTCAAACATTATGATGCCGGGTTTATAAAACCCATCGAGTCTGGCGATTGCATGTGCATGTATTATCACCACGATGCGATGTTGTGATGCGATATATTGCAATCGCTCATCGCATAGCCCTGAGGGTCCGTCCCTTGTCTTATGCCATCGTTAATGCCGATTCGCCGATATCGGCGATCACAACATTGCATCGGCTCGGGTCCTTACTTTTACTTGTGGCATTGCTAATATCAGCAATCGCAATATCGCATCAGCCCGGGGTTCTTGCCTTAGGTTATATGTACAAGCCTGCCTCCGCCTCGATATGTCGGGGATCGACAATCAGGGGTTTCTCCCCTTTCTTCTTAAGTCCACCTTTCAGACCTCCTCCGATGTGATTTCCCTTTATAAGGGTTTTTTTCCCATTTTATGGGATTTTGCCTCTTTTTCTAAAGAACAAAGGGCATCTTCTTTCTACAATAACTTCTGCATCCTAAGTCCATTTTTTCCCATTTAAGTTGCAGTAGATTCAGAATGAAAAGATCTCTGCCATGGGGCTATTTCCAAGAACTTCCTTGGACTTTCATTTTCCTCTGTGAGGAACACTTAGACTTAGGAGTCTATCCAAATTCCATTTTGGATCAGGATATGCGTAGATCTCAGGATGTTGAATGATGCCTGTGTACATGATCCTTTCCCGACTCCGTTCACTTATGAGGTGTTGGCCAATGTAGGTGGCCAAGAAGCATATTCCTTAACTGATTGGTTCTTTGGGTACCACCATATCAAAATCGCACTGGAGGATAGGAGCAAGATGACCTTCGCAATTGAGGGGGATGTTTTTAGTACACTGTAATGCCTTTTGGATTGAAAAATGCGCCTGCGATTTTTTTATGCGTAGTCATTGCGGAGTTCATGGAATTTATTCATAAGTTCCTAGAAGTGTACTTTGATGACTAGACTGTGTTTGGACTAGTGAAACACCATGTCACAAGTTTGCGACTGATGCTAGATATCTATCAAAGATACTAGATCACGTTCAATCTGAAAAAATGTCTATTTTGTGTTCCTTTGGGACCCTGCTGGGTCATGTAGTTTGTAGGTAGGGAATGATGGTAGATCCCACAAAGATCACGATGATACTTAACTTGGAAGAGCCTAGAAGTGTGAAACAATTGTGTGCTACCCTAGGACATACTAGATATTACAGAAAGTTTATCAAAGGCTATGCCTAGATCACCGCACCTATGGAGAAGTTGTTGAAAAAGGATGTCACATTCTACTGGAACGAGGAATGTAAGAAAATATTGGATGTACTAAAAGATAAGATGGTCACCACGTAGATTTTAGTATTCCCGGATTGGAAGAAGGAGTTTCATGTACATGTCGACGCATCATGTATAGCACTGGGAGCAGTACTAACACAGGCTGGTGGAGGAGACTTGGACCATCCTATAGCATTCACAAGTAGAAGGTTATCTAAGGCAGAGAAGAACTATTCCACCACCGAGCACGAAGGGTTAGCCATGGTATATGCACTCCAAAAGTTTAGACACTACTTGCTGGATGGCCATTTTAAGATGTTTAGGAATCATTTCGCATTGAAATACCTAGTCATAAACCTGTGTTGGGGGGGGGGGGGAATCTGCAGGTGGTTGTTATTGTTCCAGGAGTACAATTTTGAAGTTATTGTGAAAACTAGACAACTGAACAACTGAACGCGGGACCAGACCATCTATCGTGCATCGAAATAAGGGAGGAGCCCACTAAATTGAAATAAGGATTGCCTGATGTGCAGTTATTTTCAGTGCGAGTCGCAGATGGTCATTTTGAAGATATCATACACTTCCTAATGACAAGAACTGCCCCGAAAGGATACACTGTCCAACATAAAAAGGAGTTAGTTGTGCACACGATAGATTTTTTTGTCATTGTCGACCATCTATACAAAATGGGGTCTGATGAAATATTGTGATGATATGTACTGAAGTTTGAAGGGAGCAGTATCCTCACGGAAGCTCATGGGGGCACTACGAGAGGACATTATGTAGGGAGAGCAACCGCGCAAAAGATTTTACGCACAGTGTTGTGGTGGCAAACCCTCCATCAGGATTCAAAAGCGCACTGCAAAGCGTGTGATGTATGTCAAAGAACTGGCATGTCATCATGGAGGGATGAGCTTCCCTTGAATCCACAAATGACATCACAAACCTTTGAAAAATGGGCAATAGATTTTGTGGGACCCATTCAGCCTCAAGGGAAGAAGACGAGAGCAAGGTACATTATTACCGTGATGAAGTATTTGACCCGATGGGTGGAGACAAAACCTATAAAGGATTGTACAGGCGTGACTGCTACAAAGTTCCTCTTTGAGTATGTACTGATGGGATTTGGGTGTCCAAAGATTTTGATGAGTGATCATGGTTCGCACTTTCTGAATGAGATGATCTACATGCTAATGGAGGAATTGCATGTATACCACCAGAAGATCATGCCTTATCACCCATAGGCTAATGGGATGGTGGAAGCATTCAAAAAAGTGTTGGAGAATCTACTAACCAAGGTTTGCAATGCTCAGCAAAGTGATTGGGACTTGCGCATACCCGCAGTACTATGGGCCTATCGAACGACATGCAAGAAGTTGACTGGACAAACACCCTTTAGGCTTGTCTTTGGTGTTGAAGTAGTGATTCCCATGGAATACATTGTGCCTAGTCTACGCATAGTGATGCTCATGGGTATGACAGATTGCGAAGCCCTAGAAGAGAGGCTCGCGCAGCTGGCTGAGCTTGAGGAAGAGAGATTTCTAGCTGGATTTCACCAATAAGTCAAAAAGCAACACGAAAAATCATGTCAAGATCGAAAAATTAAGCTATGCACCTTTAAGGTAAATGACATGGTTTTGTTATATCACAACAAGTTTTATAAATTCCCAGGGAAATTCAGAATGCACTAGTTAGGGCCCTATGTCATTAAGCAGATTACCGATGGAGGAGTGGTATAGCTGGTCAAATTGAATGGAGAACCCTTTCTAGGAAAGGTGAATGACAGTCACTTGAAGCCATACATCAGTGGTCCAGCCTTGTGAATATATGAAGGTAGCACAATCTTAGCACTTGAGGCAGCAGAAACGAGGTGTGGGGCTATAAACTACACTACCTAGGTTGGAAAGCTGCGCGATTGGAGAATTGTGCGAAGCAAGAAAGTGTTACAGGGTTCGCGGCAGTGTGTGGGGAGCTGCGCTACCCAGGGATTGCACAGGTTGGCCGGAAAGTGACCATTAAAGTCACTGTTTATGATTTGATGATAGAAATGTGGCCAAATGGAGCAGGAGGCTGACATTTAAGATGGAATTTATCGGTATCATTGAAAATTTGAGCCAATCTACATTAATGAACTAAATGTGGGGGGAACAGTCGGATTTGAATTCAAAATTCCCTATAAATTACAGGTGGCTGCCCAGCGAAAAACACTTAGCATTTTGAGCATTGAGTTGTTGAGCTCTCAGGCACACTTGAACCAGGAATTCTTCGAGGCTTTGATAGTGAGTCCAACATTTGCAAACTTACTAGAGACATCACGAGTACTATTGAAAAGTGTTATTTTGACACCCACAGAAGCTATAGATACCGAAGAAGTAGCAGAAGAGTCAGTGCCAAAAATTGTTATGGAGGCAGAAGAAGCTGCTCCAGAAGTTGCCGAAATATTAGCAGAAGTCCCCAAATCACCAAGGATGTTGAGAAAAAATCCCACCCCAACCAAGGAAAGTGTGAAGGATAAGAATGGCAAGCAACCTGCAATATCGATGTGCACATCACCGAGAAGAAACCCATCGAAGCCCATTACATAGGAAAAGGGTAAAGCCATCAATCTGGAGCTTGAGGAGGAAGAAATCAAAGACACCCCAATGGATGGGGAGGATGTGGGGATAGATGTGGAGGAATTTGAAGCCTAGGGTGCTGACCCTATCACTCGGTTGCCTGAGAACGTCCCTCCGTGCAAAGGCAAGACCAAGGTCCCGAAAGATATCGACAAGAGCAAGGTCCCCTTGCAAGCCCCTCTGTTGTCAGATGAACTTGGTTTTGAAGGGTCGTGCTTGGGGCGGGTTCCTCTGTTAAAGCTCAAAGATTGGGACTTGGATGACCATGAGAAGTTCCCACACCTTGCGACTGAGTAGTTGATGCACCACATCATCGATACAACCACCGGAATGATTGCATTGAAGTTGCACAGGTGGCTCAAAGGAGTAGACAAGGTAGGTTTTCTCAACCTACTATGGGTGTCGCACTACAATGACATTCCAGTTACAGTACTGGTCATCAAGCAACTACTATGCTTGGTGCATGATGGGTGTCTATAGCTGGAGGAGCCAATACCCATTGCTTATAGGTTGATCCACAGTATCATGCAGTTTCCCTACATAGGAGAAAATCCGACCATGATATTTGGTGGAAAAGGTGGTGAGTAGGCCCTTGCGAAGGCCATGAAAAATAAGTTTAAGCTGGTAAAGAAGCCACGTGGATATGCCATATCCAGCATCTGTGACCCTGATGTGAAGGTAGCTACATAGATTTTAGTAGGGAAGGTGTTAAGGAAATGTTGTGTCAATGAGGTGTCGGTGCCTGTCGTCGCACTAGCAGCCTAGTGCACCAAAGGACTTCAGTTCAATTGGGTAGACTATCTTTCCGGTGAGTTCCTTGCAAACTACCATGAAGCATAAGAGCTCAATAAGACATTCCACTATGCGTGGCTATTGCTTTCTATTGTGATGGTAGCATGGGAGCTGCTAGATGACAGTCAATTCCCTTTAGTCACGCTAGACCTAGCAGAAGTAGTACGCTTTGCTGTGGGCGACCAAGGATGCGTAGTGCGTCAAGGATAGAAATATCTTCTAGATATTGATGGATATGAACATCCGTATGGCCATCAATCACAAATTGTGGTTGTCGCCTACAGTGTTTGCCAACCTACAGGGCAACACGAAGTTTAAAGAAGATTTTCACCATGTGTCCTATTGGGGTCCGAGTGTGAATAAACTATTCAACCCTTTCCTACATTAATTCATCAATCTGGGTGCATACAATTTTCAAGTTAACGCGCAAGGTATATGTAGGGGCAATGTTACAATCTCATATCAACCAAGGATTTGTGACTAAGAAATTAAAGCATCGTTGTAACAGTAATGTAAATAAATTGCAGAACCTAAAAAGCATTCTCAACAATCAATAGAGATCTATAACAACAACAAGAATAAACACACAAAGAGTAAAAAAACTTACACAAAATAAATATGTAGCACTTGATCAGAAGAGCGGGCCTATATCTCTTATCAGGGCTGTGTTAATTTATAGCTAAGGAAAGAACAACAAAACAACTTGTATTATATTAATCTATAGAAGAGATGTTACAATACATATCTCTACATGTCTAACCTTCGCATAGGAATAAATCCCTTTTTATACAATACATGGGTAATAACATATTCCCCAAAACCTAGCAACTAAATGCCCAAAATATACAACAGTTCAGAACAACAACTAGTTTTCGAGAGAGCGAGAACAAAAACGATCCAAAATAAGCTGGAAAACAGCTACGAGTTGGTTATGATGTCACAACATTTCCGAACAACTGTTGTGAATCATGAAACTGCTACTACATGCTATGAAAGTGATACATGTTCGCCAGAATATGCAGAAATAACAAGTTTTAGTATTTCTCCTAGGTAAAACCCCCGTGACTTTAATTCATCAATTAAATATTCCAAGAGACATAAGAAAGAAGGGTTACCTCATGAGTTTATCACATATCAATCAGTGCAAAAGGGATGGAATGATGGGTGAAAAGGTAAGGAAAAGATAAGCAGATTTGGTGCCCAACATCTCCCCCCAACTAGCCTTCTACATGCCCTCATGCAGCTCACCGCTTCTGCAAGTCTGGATTAGAATGAATCTGATCCTTGTGGAGCTGGACAAGATCATATTCTTCTGCCATATCTGTTCCTGGGACCTTGTATCCTTCTGAGAGAAGGACTTCCTTCCACCAATCACCTGGTACATTATATGCTAGGGTATAATTCTCTGTTGGTAGCCAAATGATAGGGAACCTGAACCGGAGTCCCATCCACCAGACCCCGCATGTTTGGATGCATGCGACATACCTTGGAAATCGACTTAGCGCTCGTGCAAAATTTGGTGCTCCAACAGGTTCCCTGTTCCGGAAAGATGTATGACATCATCCACCTTTTATGACATCTATCAAGGGCCTCATCTTGAAATGTGACTATTTGTTTGACACAAATATCAATGCACCACTTCTGTGCCCTCAACATTCGTTCTCTATTTCCCTTGATCTCTAAAAGGGTGGTGTGCTTATTATACATAGTTAGGGACCATTCGTGCTCTCCTCTCATCATAAGAGGCTTCGTGTTTTGATTTGACTCAAATGTATTGGAAGCCTTTTGCCAGTTTATCTGGTTGAGAGTATAGGAGGTGAGAGCCCTTAAATGAATGTTTCCCACGTATGGGACCGGGTTAAAATCTTTGTCATCGCCTAGGAAGTATCCATGTAGATAGAGCTCGTACATCAAATGCTGGGTTACTACGTCATGGATCCTCAATATACGAAGTAACTGTACAGAGTCCTCGACCTCATGACTGACCTCCTTCTTAATGCTTTCCAAACAGAAGAAAAGAAATTTCTCATGCAAGAACAAAGCATAGCTAGAAGCAAGAGGGTGACATGCCATTACCTGTTGTGCCAGGCTGAACATCTGTTCTTTGTCAACCTTCAATTCCAGCACTTGCCTTTCCAACCATTCCACTTTAAGCTACTTCTTCGCATGCCTCAACCATAATATATCATCTCGCTCTACATATTCGAAGATAGCCCTGTATGTCTGCTCCTAAATTCTTTTCACCTCATTCTAATAGTGAGCCGCGGTGGATTTCCAAGTTTGAATCTTGGATGTCAAAGAGAGTTCATGTCCTTCGAACAAGTGCTCGATAGGATCCGTCTAAGTAGCAACAATGGTCGTCAGCACATCTTCTACTTGTGTTTCTGCCTCGACCACCATAGCCTTAGGCTTCTTGACCCACAATTTATACTTCCTTACCTACTTCTTAAGTCGATGCACCTACCTTCTCAATCTTCGAACCTTTGTTTTCAATCACAACGTCTCTTTGAATTCTAGTTGGTATATCTTTTTAAGGGGTGGCCTCCTTTTCTTACACAATTCTATCCACTCCTACTTAATAAACACTTTGTCTGGCCCTATAGTTGGTTCAGTAGGCGGCGGGTTGCTTGAAGGAGTATTTACTAGTCCTTCTGTCGGGTTCTCCTCCCTTGGTTCCTCTCTCTCGATCACTTCCTACTTGACAACCAATTCAACCAGCTTCGCAACTGGTTCCTCAAGTGGTGGATTACTCAGAGGAGTATCCAAGGGTCCATCTTTTGAGACCTCCTTGCTTGGTCCCCCTTCCTCAGGAGCAAGTCCCTCCTTTTTAATAATTAACTCACCCGCTCTGGGGTTGTTTCGGTAGGTGGTGAATCAGTCAAAGGGGTATCCACCGGCTTTTCGACTGGAACTTCCCTTCCTGGTCCCCTTGTTTCAGAAGCATCTGCTTCTTTCTCTCTTCTGGGCTCCAGAGAATCTATTGCCCAAACAACACCCTCTTCACTCTCTTGTTGTTCTTGTTCTTCTATGGAATGTTCTTCCTCCCTTTGTTCTTCGGAATGACCTTGTTGAGATTCATCAGCCAACAGACTAACCGTAGCCAAGCCTTTAACCAACCCATCAAAATTTAGAATGGGAGGAACAACAACCTCCTTTTTTTAGTGTCGAGGAGAATGAGACACTCTCGCTCCTATGAGAATGGAGGCACACAAAGGAAACTAAAAAATGTTTTATTCCTGGCCTGTACTAGTTTTGACTATAGCCTCGAGCTCTTTCCTTTCATCCACAATAATTCCGCTATGGGTCGGGGCCCCTTCCTGTGTTTCTTCCTCTCTTGCAGTTGACTCTGGTTCTTGTGGAGCAATGTCAACCACAGGATTTATTCCTTCTACATTTTCCAGTAGTGGATGGGTTAGTGGTGGCTCTTGTGTGACACCACTGCCCATATCCAACACTTCTCGAGCAGATGGTGCTGGCACTATCCCCTCTGGCACGTCGTTAATAAAGGTGGACTCTTGTATCATCGTGTCAACCCCGTCCATTGTATCCATGACTCCTTCCTCTGTTGACACCATGGACTCTTCTACTCCGAACCTTTCTTGCTCATGCTTGTCTTCTTCCATCGGTCCCTTAGTCGAGGCTGGTTCATATAGAACAACCTCAGCTATGGTACTAACAATTCCGTCTGTTTCAAATCTTTCCTCCCCTGGTTTGTCTTCTTCCATTAGACCCATATTCGAGGATGGTTCTTGTGGAACAGACTCGGCTGTGGTGTTGACAATTTCTTCCATATCAGGCCTTCCTGGCTCTGGTACCTCTTCTTCCATAGGTTTTGCAGTCGAGGTTGGTTCCTGTGGAATAGCCTCGACTATT
>APFE030371010.1:15469-33442 GCA_000404065.3 Pinus taeda | reverse complement strand
CCATAAGCCCAATGGATAGTTGTTAAATCTATTTCCACCATTCATATTTGTCACAGTTGTTCTATAAGAGTTAGCCACCTTATCTTTAATCAAAATCATTAATCCATTTAGAGAGAGCCCTCTCAGGTTGAGGAGGCTAAGCCTCAGCCTAAAGTAGGTTTGAAATAGTTACTTGAGGTCTTCCTGGTCTGCAGCCTTCCAGGGTCTGATTTTGAGATAACAATTTCAATATTTTCTATGACTGCGTAAGCTTCCTATAGCCAGAGCTTTAGTTGTGCCTTCAGCAATGCTTCCTTTTGTAGTGCTGCGTCCACCTATTCCTTCAGCTGCTTGGCCTCCTATAGCTTGGCTAGCCTCTGTGTCAGCGTGACGGTTCACGCTATGCCCTTAACTTCATTGTAGTGCTATTATAGCTCACATGATTCTATCTCTAGCCTTTATACATTTGGGTCCTCCTGCAAGTTTGTCATGACCTCAAATGATTGCTTGAACAATTGTGTGCAGTCTAATACTACACTTTCCACCACCATGACTGCCTCTATGACAGTGGTCACTCGTTATTCCTTTACTTCTGGCGGTGTGGAGGGCTGGGCCCTCAGTTATAGCTCGGTAATTTTCAATTTCAGTTCCAACTGAACTCGTGCCATCTCAGTCCGAGTGTTGCACATAGATGTGGTAAAATTACGGATACGAACCTTGACTATCTCTTCCTCCGGAATGGCCAACTCTGGAACCATTCATACATGCCTCCTCAATGATCTACATGATATTCTTGTTCTGGTTGGTCGCCTCAGCCTCAACCGCGATGGCAACATTTCTCTGTAGGGCCATCTATTCTTTGATGATCCATTGTTCGCTGATCACTTGGAGGGTGCGGTGCTCTTAGGCCCTCATTTTTGCAATTAATCCATCCTGAAAGAGGATGAGGACTTCACGTGGAAGTGATACCAGGTTTAGCCCAAATCCCATCAAGGCACTGACAGTGGGCCTGTCAACCTCATTGTCTAAGGTCAACGCTCCATCCAGCATCACTATTACACTGGAAGCCTTTGTGTGCAGCATATCAGCAACCTCTAAAGTGCCGATGGCCAAGATGGTAGACATTGTAGCAGCCTACGACACATGGGTCAGCAACCCCTACAACTCGGTCTAGATAGAGCCTAGTATGATCTGCTGCTATTGTTCAAATTGTTGCAGGGCCTTTGTGGTGACATCTATGACTGTGTCACCGATATCATGTAAGTCACCCTCTGTCAAAGTGATAGGGTCCAACAAAGTCTTGGTTGCCTTGGATTTCTTTCTACACCCTCCCTTTTCTAGCTCTCTTGGGTGCTTAATGTGGGTGGACGTCCCTTGAGGGTCCATGTTGTGCTGCTCTATGTCTTCCTCTTCAGTCTCAAGTGAAGGCGACTATGCGCCTTTGTCAGAGCCTCGCTCTATGACACCTTTATGTTTTCTTGCCTCCTTTCCTGCCTGCTCTGCCTGGGCCTTCTCAGCGGCCTCCTTTTTCTTCTTTTTGACCAGCTGCGCCATCTTCAGCTTGGCCTCCTCCTTCTTCTTCTATGCAACGGACTGGCTTCCACCCACTGCCAAGCCCGTGGTAGTGCATCACTCTACTGGCCAATGATCAAGCACCACACTGATGGTGTCATCTGTGGCTAGGTATGAAAATTTGTACCACTTCTGTGCAGGGTCCTTCCACACCCTGATAGATACTCGATGGAAGTCAGATTTAAACTTGGCATAGCTCTGCAGCTTAGTGTACACCATGGGCGACAATCGTGGCTTGTGATTGACAACCATCCTGATATTCATCTCCATCAAGATCCAGAAGATCTTGCTGTCCCGAACTCATTGCGTGTCCTTGGTCACCCACAACGAAGCATACTTTGCTTCTTCAGGGAGGTCCCACGCTACTAGCACAATCGATAGCAAGAGCCATGCATAGTGGAATGCTTGCTTTTCTCTTGTGCTTCATGACAATTCGCTAGGAACTCTTCGTGAAGGTAGTCAGACCAGTTAAACAGGACCCCTTTTGTGCACTATTGTGTGAGTGTGATGACAGGCGCTGGCATCTCGTCAGCGTGACATTTCCGCATCACCTTCCCTCCAAGGATCTGCGTTGCTACCTTCACAACGGGGTCGCAGATGTTGGAGATAGCGTACCCACACAGCTTCTTCACTAGTTTGAATTTCTCCTTCATTGACTTTGACAGAGCCTGCTCACCACCCTTGCCATCAAAGATCATCGTTGGATTCTCACCAGTATATGGTAGGCACGTTATTCGGTGAATCAACATATCTGTGATGGATATTGACTCCTCCAGCCACAAACACCCATCATGCACCAAGCGCAGCAGATGCATGATGACCAAAATTGTCACCAGGGTGTGGTTATAGTGCGATACCTAGAGCAGGTTCAGCAATCCTGCCTTCTCTACCCCCTTGAGCCACCTCTACGGCTCCAAGGCGGTCATTCCCGTATTTGTGTCTATGATGCGGCACATCAGCTGCTCAGTCGCTAGGTGTGGGAACTTCTTGTAGTCTTCCAAGTCCCAATCTTCAAGCTTCAATATAGGCACCTGGGCCAAACACAGACTATTGAAAGCAATTTCAACTGGTAGCAGAAGGGTTTGCAAGGGAGTCTTACTCTCATCAATGTCCTTTGGGACCTTGGAATTAGGCTTGCGTGGAGGGACATACTCTGGAAATCGCGTAATACGGTCCGCACCCTGGGTTTCAATCTCCTCTACTTCAACCCCTACATCCTCATCGTCCATTGGGATGTCTTCGATACCCTCCTCCTCTGCCTCTAAGTTTATGGCCTTTCCCTTCTCCTGTGCAGTGGGATTTTGTGGGTTTCGCCTTGGCAAGGTGTGCACCGGTATGGTAGGTTGCTTGCCCTTCTTGTCCTTCACAGTCTCCTTGGTTAGGGTTGGCTTTAGTCTCGGCTTTTTCGATGACTTAGGGACCTCTGCCAATACTTCGACAACCTTTAGGGAAGCTTCTTCAGCCTCCATATCAATTTCCTACACATTCTCCTCGGCTGCCACTTCTTCGGTGGCCATTGATTATGTGCATGTCAACATGACGTTATTCACTAGTTCCTATGTCTCCTTTAACAATTTTTCAAATTCCGGACTCGCTATCGGATCTTGAAAGAATTCATGGTTCATGTGCACCTGAGAGTGCAACAACTCAATTCTCAAAATGCCATGTGTTTTTCGCTAGGCAGCCACTTGTAATTTATAGGTCATTTCAAATTCAAATCTGACCATTCCCCCCAAAATTGGTTCATAATATCGGATTGGTGGCAGATTTTCAAGGATCTAAGCCATAAATTTCATCTTAAATGTCATCTGCCCCCTCCATTTGGCCTTACTTCTACCATATTTTCATGAACAGTGACCGTAATGGTCACTTTCCAGCTGACCTGCGTGATTTCTCCCTAGGTAGCACAACTCCCTCCATGCTACCGCAAACCCAATGACAAACCCTTGCTTTGCTCCATCTTCCAATCCCGTAGCTCCCCAACTCGGGCAGTGTATTTTATAGTCCCGCACCTCCTTTTAGCTGCCAGGAGTGCTAAGACTATGCTATCGTCATCTAGACACATGGCCAAACCACCGGTGTATGGCTTCAAGCAACTGCCATTCACCTTTCTAGGGAAGGGTTCTCCATTCAATTTAACTAGCTGTACTGCTCCTTCGTCGGTAATCTCCTTAATAACATAGGGCCCTAACCAATGCATCCCGAAATTCCCTGGAAATTTATCAAACTTACTATCATATAACAAAACCAGGTCATTTACCTTAAATGTGTGCAGCTTGATGTGTCGATCATGCCATGCCTTTTCGCGCTGCTTTTTGACTTGCTGGGGAAATCTAGCAAAAAAAATCTCTTCTTTGAGCTCATCCAGTTGTGCGAGCCTCTCCTTCAGGGCTCCACGATTTGTCATACCTGTGAGCGTTGCTATGTGTAGACTAGGCACAATGTATTCCATAGGCATTACCACCTCAACCCCATAAATGAGCCTAAAGGGGGTTTTTCCAGTCAACTTCTTGCATGTCGTTTGATAAGACCATAATACTGCAGGTATGCGTAGGTCCCAACTACTTTGTCGAGCATTGCAAACCTTCATCAACGTGTTTTCAATCACTTTGTTGAATGCTTCCACCGTCTCATTAGCCTGTGGGTGACAAGGGGTGCTCTACTAGTGGTACACCTGAAATCTCTGCCTCAACACACTATTCATCTCTTTCATGAAGTGCGTACCATGATCACTCATCAAGATCTTTGGACAGCCAAATCACATCAGTACATGCTCAAATAAGAACTTCGCAGCAGTTGCGCCCATGCAATCCTTAACTGGGTGTGCTTCTGCCCAACGATTCAAATACTCTGTCACAATGATAATGTACCTTGCTCTTGTCTTTCCTTGGGACTGAATGGGTCCTACAAAGTCTATCTCCCACTTCTCAAAGGGTTGAAACGTCATTTGTGGATTCAAAGGCATCTCATCCCTCTGTGATGGTCTGCCAGTATTTTGACACACATCACACACCTTGCAATATGCCTTTGAGTCCTAATGAAGGGTTGGCCACCACAACCTTGCGCATAGAATATTTTGCATGGCCACTCTCCTTGAATAATGTCCCCCCGCGGCACCCCCATGAGCATCCGTGAGGATTCTGCTTCTTTCGAACTCAGGTACATACCGTCGCAATATCTCATCAGTCCCCATCTTGTACATATGCCCAACAATGACAGAGAAATCTGCCGCGCGCACCACTAATTCCTTTTTCTGCTGGATAGTGTATCCTTCTGGTGCAGTACCTATTGTTAGGAACTGTACTATATCTTCAAAATTACCATCTGCAAAGCGCGCTGCAAATAGCTATGCGTCAGGAAATCCTTCTTCCAAGTTAGTGGGTTCTTCCCTTGTTTCGATGCGCGATAGATGGTTTGGTCCTATGTTCATTCATTCAAGCTTCACAGTAACTTCAAAATCATACTCCTGGAACAATAAGAGCCACCTACAAATTCTCCCCCACAACATAGGCTTATTAACCAAGTACTTTAGTGCGGAGTGATCTGTATACATCTTAAAATTTCATCCTAGCAAGTAGTGCCTATAATTATGGAGCGCACACACCATAGCTAGCCCCTTGTGTTCAGTGGTGGAATATTTCTTCTCCACTTTGGATAATATTTAGGTTGCGAATGCAATATGATGATCCAAGCCTTCTCCGCCAGCCTATGTCCAATTGGTCAAATGCGCATGTGGATCATCCTGTCCATCATACTTGTCCATCATTCACATCTTCGACTTCCCAAAGCAAGTTCTCATCATTCTCCTACATTCACACCAATCATCAAGGCTTCCCTTATGTGTACCCCACCATCTTGGGACATTGTGCGCAGTGCCCAGTCCAATGCCTGGAAGTGCTTCTTTTCTCATACTTTCCTTTCAAATGCATCCAAAACGATATCTACCTCATTCAGATCATCATAAGTAGGCATATTTCTTACCTCTAAGGACACACAGTGTAGCAATCAGGTCATCATGTTGCAATTCAGCGTAGTCACTTCACGTAACTGGTTCTGTCAGTGCTCTAACTCTTCATCGGAGTCTGAAGTGTAGGAACTCTCGTGATCCCATGTGATCCATCCATCCGTGGTGGGATTCACCAAATCTTGATCATGCACCATTATCTTATAGATACAATCCAAATCATCATCACTCTCATAATCACGGACTGGTTCCGTATAGCGCGATCCCTCAGCAGGATCTAGAGGTACTATTACACGTAGCAATTTATTATCAAAGATCATCTTACGCTTCTTCAGATTGATTACCCCATTCATATCAGTGGCCCAGTGAATTCCTAGAAGCACAGGATAGGGGCTGTTGTCATCCACTATCTCTATCACTTTAAAATCACCCAGTGCATGCTCGCTCCCTCAATATCCACAGCTAACCCCTACAATGCCCCATGGGGATGATCTTCTGTTGATTGGCCATCCTTAGCTGAATTGGAGACCATTATAGCACGGGTCTCCCCATTCGTTCCCAAGTCTAATTTGGTAGGATGTTCATGTATAACCTATTGAAGCCCCGGAATTCGAGTCTACAATAAGGGGGATACCCACTCAGTCCGGACCTTGAAAGCAGCTCCTTTTCTGTTTGGGATGGTGTGTCCAACTAGGGATAATGGGACCAATTTCCCAATTTGTTTGTGATGATGATCAAAATTGATGTTTCCCTTTCTAAAAGATTTCTAACTAGAATGCTTTTAATCTAAATATAATATAAAACCTACAATTTTACTCTGCTGAATGGAAATATATAATTTTAAACTAACCCAGGATTTATCTTTTCAATTATGTGATCTAAAATAATTTCTAACAACAATTGGTAATAAAGATCATTCAATTGCTACAAGAAAATAATTCATTAAAAATGAATTGTTTCGTATAAGAAATTAGCCGAAACAGTTGTGAGAAGCATATCACATAATAAGTTATTTATACATTTAAGCATAAACAAAATAGCCACCACCGTACAAAAGTGCCAAATGATAACTCAAACATTCAAGCTTTCCTATATAAACAACTGAACATAAAATATTACTTGAGACATAAGCAGAAATCATTAAGAGATAAAAGTACCATTGATAACAAGTCCTACTCATGAGCTTCAGCAATATAGATTTATCTTCTCCTAATTCAATATCTACTAAGAGTACATAAATGCATTTCAGTAGCAGACATTAAACACAGATATCAATAAATCTCGTTCCATTCATTCATCAAAACCTCCTCCGAGGGTGCAGAAGTGCATGTTCTGAGGAAACGTTTTTGACAAATTTCTATATCCCTCTTTAAATGCATGAGAGGGGTTAAAACACTACTAATTAAGGACTAGGAATAGTTTATGACAAAAATATAGGGGGAGATTTAAATGACCGTCATCATCTAAGGAAAAAATAAATAAAAAATAAAACTAAAACTGTATCTGAAATTAACTATCTATGCATCTATTTTTTGAGATAGCAAGCATTCAGCATCAGCTTCAGGAGCTTCGGTTTGTTGACCTCCGATTTTAGTTATCCTGCGAAAGCAGAATCGACAAGTGCTGGCACTATCTTTTCGGCAGAATTTGTAAGGCATTTTAGAGTCATGCATTGACTATGCGGTTTAACCAAGTACTCCTAGTAAGTGTCCCAATTCAACTTGGTTAATTTCTTGATGGACTCTACCTTTTCTTTAGCTTTCTGTCTCCAGCTTATCTATAGTTGTTGTGCCTTTGGGAGGAATCCTGGAGTGGTTTCTAATATCAGGTTTTCTCTATGCAGATTTTCATTGACACAGTGAATGACATTGCTCGCCGCTGTCGCCGCTTCTTCCATTACCTATTCTACCTTTTTAATCTGTGCATCTAACTTATTCAATAACATTCTTTGTGGGTTTCATTGATTTTGAGCAGGCTTGTTTTCTTCCCTTCTTCTCATTCCCGCCAAACCAAATAATCAGAAATTTTCTTATCAATTAAATCATAATTGAGTCACAAATCCACAACTTGACTTGTAAATTTATTGCTCATCTCGCAATGGAGCTCCATTGCGATATTCTTTAGAAGAGTGCCTCTTGCTGTTACAAGAGTTGGTTGTTCAAGGCAAGGGCTTCTGAGACAAACTCTGTGATTTTGGGGTCATCTTTGTGCATTTCTAGCATAGCCTATAATTGATGTTCCTTTTTGGTCAAATTGCTCTGATACCCCAACTACATCTGTTGAAATTCCTATTGTAAATTTTCTATTTTTTTTTTTTCATTTCTCGGTTGGCACTAGCCTACTGTAACTGTTGTTGCAAAACTAGGATTTGTTCCTCTTTATCCTTAAGTAAAAGCTGTACTTCAGACGCTTTATCAATGGTGGCAGAATCATAGGCTGCTGCGATCTAAGATAACTTAGTCAAATTTTCAGTCGGGTCAGTGGTAGGGTCTCGCCAAAGGACATCTAGCTGCTCTGCCTCAGGTGAGAGCACACTGTCTAATTTTCGTTTCTTTCTTTGTCTTCTTACCACTGCTTTATGTTTCGGACTATAAAATACATCTAGAGGAGGAATCTCCTCTATCTTCAACATGATTTTAGATGATGGGATTATGGGAATATGCTCCATTTCTAAAGCATTGTTGATTGTTTCATGACCATATTTGTCATGTTCTGCACTATATTCTCAGGTGTCTTCATGTTTTGTTCTTTGATATTGATCAATTCATTAAATGTTTCCCACTCTTTATCCAGCTCAGTTCTCACTATCTTTGGTGGCGGGATGAGGGGAGTGGGAACCTTCACCTGTGGTGTCGACAAAACTTGTTGCTCTAGGTGCTCTTTAGATTGGGCAGTATCACTGACTAACCCTTCACTTTTATTATGGTCACTCTCAAACCATTTAGAGTGTTTTGGTGATTCTTTTCCAAACTTAGACCTGGACTTGTCTGTACCTGAGCTTCCACTTAAACTGGTACTGGGAGTTGGCTCCCTTATGGGTTCTAAGCACAACTTATCCAAGGGGATGTTTGCTAATCTCCTATCTATATAAAGTTTGAATTCTTGGAATTTTTCTGGGCCAAATTGAATTTGAGCCATATGAAAAATGTCTTCTAGTGTGTTCTTCTGCTGGAAGATGTCATCAAAGAGGTCATCTTCTTTGGTGAATACATTTATTTTGACAGCCGTAGTAAAATTCTTAATTACATTAAAGGGATCGAATTGTCTCCCTGGAAATTTAAATAGTCGTAAACTCAACATGTTGTCTACTTCTCTGAAGGCATGACCTAAATCAAACAGTGAAAAGGCCCCATAGGCCATAGGGAATTGCGGCAAGATGGCCTTCTTCTTGTCTTTCAATTCTTTGCTCATTCCTCCAATCCCACAAGTCTGGTAGACAATTTCACGGGCCAATAACTTATCAGGAACATACAAAGGTAGCACATGAGGGGAAGCAATGCTTCCAAATACTCTGATGTAAGTGAAAAAAAATTTCTCCAAACCATCTTCCGACAGGGAGAATATCAACTTACGCTTCGGGGGAAAATCTTAGGGTGTCCTTATTATACAACGTTCTATGAAGAGGTAACATAACTCCATGACAAATTCTATAAAAATACGAGATAAATTTGGAATCCCACAATTCCTTATGATAGACGTCAATGGGCAAGGGATTCTGTATAGTCCACTTCCAACCCATTAAAGGAAATCTAGAAACAGAACAGATTGCATCCATAACATAAGCAGCTAAAACGAAAGGAGGATAAATCCTCTGAGAGGGAGTTCTTTTAGACCAGTAGTTCCAAATAGCTGAGGCTAAATTATCAAACAATATCTGGGTCCAATCCATAATAGTGGCATTAGTGGCCGCATCTAATAGGGATAGCCACTCGAATGAAAACTTGTTGATGTCAAGCCTTCCAAATAGCCTACATAGCATAGCAGCAACAAAACAATACGAGGAGGAGAGGGAACTAGTACTGTACATACCACATTTGTCCTTTTTCAATGGTTCTTTCTTTGTCGACCAGTTCTTGGTGCACTTCACCAAATATTCGTTTTACTTGGCAAACTTCTCCATGAACTATTTGTTGTAGCTTGCCTGCAGCTCTGGTAGATGATGCATAAGCCTTAAATCCTGTGGGGTAAATGACCCAATGAGCTCCTGGCTCTGAGACTTGAATTGTGTGTCAATTATATCAACATTGTCCAATACGCAATTGACCATGTTTGTATATGGAAGTATCTTAGGCCTTGCTACTATGCGGTGTAGAAATGAGCATGCTAGTTTAGTAAGTGATGCCTCAAATGACCCGCGTGCGTCTGTTGTTACTGTAACTTCCATAACTCTGGGGTTTTCTTCTTCCAACAGACTGTATATGCCTTCCCAAGTGGATATGTTGGCTTCTCTGGTACAGGTGGTGTCTTTGAATAAGGGTGTCATCTCTGTTTTCTCGCAACCGGAGCTTTTCCCTTCTTTCCCATTACATTCTGCACATTTCTATGTATATTATTCTGCTTGCCGCGCCTGCAAGTTTACAAGGAAAGAATAATGGTAAGTGATAAGGTGACGGGAAAGCTCTTAACTTTTGAAATCATATCAAATATAACACCCTACGTGAAACAACCTTTCGAGCAGATCTAAATCTTATCTCATAAATGACCATCAATAAACCATTAATTTGACATTAATGCCCATAACTTGGTATCAGATTACAAGAAATACTTTCTTGAATCATGAGCCCTGTTGATCTGTGATAAAGCGATTTTGCGATTTGCTTCGCAATATCGCAAATCACAATATCACTAATCCTTTTCATTAAAAATCATTTATTTCTCTATGCGACTGCGAGATGCGATTTGCGAGATGCTTTATCGCATATCGCAGGATCGGGATGTTTTAGCTTAGCTGATGCTTACAACATATGAAAGTTGTGATGTGAGATGAGTTTGTAAGGCGCGTGATCTCACATCATTTCATTTTTTCAATTTCGAAAGTTTGTTTATATGATGTCCTCCATTACTCTTTTTGTGATGTGATGTTTTATCGTTGAGAGAACGATTTTATTCGAAACTTTTCATAAAACTTAAGTTTTTGGGTTTTGCAGATGTTTTTCCTAAGTTTATGATAGTGTGTTTTATTTAAAGGGAATTATAAGTGCTAGTTTTTATTTTTTAGAAGGGTCCCCATTTATTTAGTTTTATTACTAATACTAAATAAAAGGGGGGTTGTTGCTGACCACAACAATGTTAAGACATTTATTGCATAACATAAATAATTACTAAGAGGAATAAATATAAAAATAACTAGCGACAACCATAAACACATAAACGCAAATGTTTATCCAGGAAAACCCCAAATCCGGGGAAAAACCAAACCTAATAAGATCTTATTAGCATTGGCCAAAACCCTGACCAATTGAGCCTTCACCGCTCACCTCCAGGTCTTCATTACAATGAAGTATTGGCAGCCTTTTATAGGCTTCATTACATGCAATACCATGGACCATTATACCATGGGTACACTATACCATGTGCCCAAAATCACTACTATTTAACCAGGTTAACCTTGACTCAAACCCCGAGTCAATTTTACCTTACAATTCCCCCCTTAAACTTGACTTAGGGTTCCTTGACTAAATCCAACCAAAAACTTGCTAAGTGAGACAATCCCACTCACTCTAGCTCTTACCCCCCTCAGAATTTTTACCCAGGGTATTGTTAACCCAACATCCCCCCTATCACCTAGGTCTAACCCAGACTTTACCGGTGATCACTGAGGGGTACACATGCCTTACCAAGTCTTATAGTAGTATGCCCATTTACATGTAAAAAAAAAATTGACTCCATAATTTTTGTTTTCCATTGTTGTTGTCTTTGTACATATGACATTGATGTGCATATAAACAGAACCCATCTACTGGATCACATGGGTCACCAGCCACTATAACTGACAGTTATCTAGGTGTTCTTTTCAGATACATGATTCCTCAATTAATTAATCCATATGCACATATCCTCCTCATCCACTTTTACGTGTAGCTCATTTACACCTTATCTCCTTGGTATTGTGTGCATTGAACCCAAATCTAGTGATACCACTTGTATTCCACAGCTCAAAGTTGGTTTCCATGACATTTTCCAAACTCCATAACTGCTCTTTTGCTAGTGAAACCACACTTCTCTATCATTTTTATTAGCTTTGGTTTCCTCCATTTTTCTGCATTTCTAGCCAATTTAAGAACCTTGGCTGTGAGATATTCTATAATGACAGCCAGATACACAAGAGCTGCATTTGGCTCGTAGAGCATATCTTTGTTCCATCTACGAGGAATGAGGGCACTTCACCAATGGCTTATCAAACTGCTTTAGATATTCACCAAGATTTTCATCTGGATCACTTCTGCATTTCGAACTTGGATATTTTTCTTCTAGCAGTGTGCAATCCCAGATCCACTCATCCAATTTGCTGTTGGATGAGAATCACAACTACTCTTCAACATTTTTCTCAGCATCATTGTTAAACTCTCCTTTGGCATGCTTCAAGTGCAGAGGTCTACGAGGAGTCGACCAAGCCTATCAAGGCCTCCGCTAGATGTAATCCACAGATCCCTTTCTCCATCTTTACGCGACACAAATACCTCACACGTTTTTTCCCAATCATGTCTGCCCCACTGTGGTGTGCTAAGACACCTCCTAGTTTCTACAGAAGAATTAGATCTCATGAAGAAAAACACGATCAAGATCACAACAACAACCATCCAGAAGAACAATTTTACCATAGAGCTCTGCCATCAGTTGCTCCCTCGGCCAAAATAGATGTTACTTCTCTCCATCTTCACCTTCCCAGGTGTTGAAGGAAAAGCATCGGGGTTCGAATGTGAACTGAATGAAGACAAACCAAATCAAAATAAATCCCCCGCTTAATCAAGTAGTTATTTCTTCAAATCTGGCTCCTCCAGCCCCTCTTTCAAAGACCTTGCCTCAGCAATCGCTACTAGGTACTTGTTGCAGCTCGAATCGAGAAGCAAAGTAGCGACGCCCACAATTTTAGTTGCACGCATCCATTTGAAGCCCAAACCTTGGTCCATGGCTCTGATACCAGTTTTTAAGTAATTTACTCGAGAACACAAATTAATTACGGAGAATTAATGAGAGGAACAAATATAAAAATAACCAGCAACAACCGTAAACACATAAACACAAATGTTTATCTAGGAAAACCCCAATTCAGGGGAAAAACCCAACCTAATAAGATCTTATTAGCATTGGCCAAAACCCTGGCCAATCCGACCAATTAAGCCTTCACCGCTCACCTCCAGGTCTTCATTACAATGAAGTATTGGCAGCCTTTTATAGGCTCCATTACATGCAATACCATGGACCATAAAACCATGAGTACACTATACCATGTGCCCAAAATCACTACTATTTAACCAGGTTAACCTTGAATCGAACCCCGAGTCAATTTTACCTTACAAACAATTGGTGATTCACTAGGAAGAAATAATTATTTCTGATTATCTTTTGAATTTTGTAAAACTTCCAAAATAGATTTTTTTTTTCGAAAATCAAACTTTATTATAGAAATATAAAGTACATCATGCTCTTAGCCATTAATGGTAGTTTGTTTCTTCCGTACTAATTCTGATTTTTTTCTTCCCAAAGCTAGTCATTGTATTTACATCAGCCACTACTTGGTTTATAAAGATAAAAACAAAGACATCTCTGTAGATCAGTTTTAAGTATGCTCATTTGTTGTAGGTAGAGCCTCTGCTGCCAGCAGATGTTCATAGCCTCGACAGGGTTACCTATTGCCCAACAATGATCCTGTATCCTACTTCGAGAAATATACAATTTTCAAAGATAAATCCATATCGGCACTTATTGCTTTTGTTTTCTTTTAATTCTTAAAGAACAATGTCTTGGTTTGGTAGCCAAATTTTGACAGTGCCATTCGCTTGATTTATAACTTTGTTGAGCAAGTTGGCTCATGATGAGACCCCTTGTCTTTTGATTTCAACAATCTTGAGTCATTGCCCTATTTTGGTATGCAGTTTTGGTAATGTCAGCAAGTTATAATCTCTATGATCATGATAAGTCGGCTCGTGATGAGACCTTTTTTTCTTTAAGTCTATAGTGTATCATTGGATTACTCTTTGAAACTCGTAATTTCCTAGGTGGAGAGGAAGTCATTGGTTCCTTAAGAATAGCTCTGGATGACAATTATAGAGTTTTTGAAGACAACTTTTCTACAGAGAAATTTCGTTTTGTTTATTGATGCTTTTCATGACTGATATAAAACAAATTCCCACTAAAGGTTGTTTTTATCAAAATTCACAACGTTGAAACTAGTAAAATTTTTAGGCTTGTAGCATCTAACTGTATCTTTCAATAATAATGATTAATTTTCCAAATCAATTCTATTTATACAAGCAAAAAAACAAAATTTAAAAGTAACACCTATCTTTTTTGTGAAATGCAAAGGTAACCATTCACAACCTGTTTTATTATTGAAATAAATCTATAAACAAAAAAATAGAAGAGGTCATCTTTTATGGAAAGTATTTTTTAAGGATCTGCCCATTAATAGGTAAAGATTCTCTTTTCCCTACTAAATCTTGCAACATGAAAGTTGATGGACCTATAATTTCAACAATTTGGAATGGCCCAAGCCACATTCATTGGAATTTAGAATGTTTGCCTTTTTCTTCATGAGCCTTATCCCATTTCAATACTAAATCTCCAATTCGAAAATCCTTCTTAGATACCATGTTTGAATCGAAGGAAGCCTTGACTAATGCTTGATGCTGAGCATGTGTAATTTTAGCCTGTTCTTGTTGCTCTTCTAGCTTTAGAATCTGCAGTTGTCTTAGTTGTAAGGTTGAAGATGGTGTTTCATCAATAAATTGAACTAAGGCTAAAGAAGGGATTACTAGATGAGTTGGGAGAACTACTTCTCTCCCATAAACTAAATTAAAGGGAGAAGTGCCAATGGAAGCCTTTTGAGTTATTCGGTCTGCCCAAAGAGCATACATCAAATATTTGTGCCAATTTTATGATTCTAATTGATGGTTCACTTAATGATTCTGATTAAGTTTTTATTTGTTGATTCGACCAACCCATTCCCTTGTGGGTAATAATTGGAAAAATATTTAAGCTTAAAATGTCTTTTAAGTGCAAATTCAGTCATAACATTGCCAAAAAAATATGATGCATTGTCAAACATTAAAGCAGAGGGTAAACCAAACCTAGTAATTATGAACTAATCTATGAAATCGATAATATGTTCAGCATTGGCTGTCTTAAGAGGAACTGCTTCTACCCATTTAGTAAAATAATCTGTAGCTCTAAGGATGTACCTATGCTGTTTAGAATAGTGAGGAATGATCTCACCTATTATATCCAATCCCCATTGATCAAATGGTTGATCGATATTGATTGGTTGCAATGGCAATGCTGGTTTCTTCTGTCTTCCGGCAGCAATTTGACAAACTTGACATTTCCTTAAATAGCTATGTGCATCTTTGAATAGTGTAGGCCAATAGTATCCTGCGCGCAAAATTTTATGTGTTGTAGCATCTCCCGCATAATGTCCACCTGCTGGTCCATCATGGAGTTCCTGCAACACTCTTTCAACTTTAGATTTTTCAAGACATCGAAGAAGAACATAATCATAATTCACCCTAAAAAGCACATTGTTTACGAGTTGATACTGTTTAGCTTTCAATCTTAGGGCTCTTTTGTTTGTATAATTCAAATTTGAAGGAGCATATCCATTTTTTAGATAAAACATGATATCAGCATATCTCAATTCAATATCATTTAGGCTTACCTCATACATTTGTACCTTTTGATAAGGAGATGGTATTTCAGAAATAAGCGATGCTCCAGCCAACATCTTGCAAAAGCCTTGACCTTTTACAATATTTGATGGCTTGATCTCATCGTCGTATTCTTGTAGGGTAGTGACCCAATTTGCTCCATTTTCACCCACGTCTTTATGCACTAAGAGATTTCTTACCGCTGGAAATGGAAATATTATCTTTCTATGGGTCTTAAGAAGAAAAGGTCTAAAATATTTGATTGCTTTGAAAACAACATAAGCTTGTTTCTCAATGTCATAATAATTTAATTTAGCTCCTTGCAAATTGGAACTAAAGAAGGCAATTGGGGCTTCCACCTTGTCTTGATTGGCTTGCATGACTATCGCAGCATATGACTTCTTAGAGGCAAATGTATACAAAATGAAAGAATCGGAAAAATTTGGAGTTGCTAGGGATGGGGCATTAACAATCACTTGCTTAATCAGATTGAATGCTTCATACTCTTCTTGGCCCCATTTAAAGAGTGAATTCTTTTTTATCATTGCTTGTAATGGTGACACAATCCTTGAGAAGTCTGGAACAAATATTTTAGCAAAATCAATTTGGCCAAGGAAGGATTGCATTGCTTTCTTAGTATGTGGTAAGGATATTTCAGAAATTTCCTTAATTCTATCTAGATCAATATGGATTCTAGATTTTGACACTAAAAATCCAAGAATTTTTCCTTCACTTAATGAAAAAGAGGACTTTTTTGGACTTAATGAAAAAGAGGAATTCTATCTCTCATCATTTGCAAATCAATACTTTATTAGGAAAATGTGTGTTTTGATCACCAAGGGAAAGGAAAATAAAAATTTACATGATGGAGGGAATGAGGGGATATAGGGAATTAGGGTTAGGGAGTAATGAAACCTATTAACAAAGTCTGCCAACCAATTTTCACAACAGCAGTCTTTCAATAGTGCTGGCAACTTTCATAATTGCATTTGTCATGAGTGAATTAGGGTTTCATTGCATGTTTTGACAATAGCGAAGGAGATTCAATTGCATAGGGAGTTTAAAAATGGGATAGGAAATTGAATTAGGTTTTTCATGAGGGGAATGGGTAGGAAAACAGAGTTTAGGAAAAGGGAGATGATACCATGTTAAGTGACAAACCCTAGCATAACAAATTGACAAACCCTAGCACAACAAAACTGCTCCTTTTGGATAGCTAGCAGCATACATTTGATAGATTTTGTCATGATTTTACACAGTTTCTAACCTTTGATATTTACAACAAGATGACACTTTTCTTTTGTTTTGTTTTTTTTATAAGGCTATGCAAATTATATTTTTTTACTATTTTTTACAATTCTTGTTTGCATGCCTTGTCATCACTTTCTTTTCTTTTTACTATATTTGTTTTCATTCTTTTGTTGTGCAATTTACATATATAATTTGCTGTGTGTAATGGTGTAGGGTTTGAGCATGATGCATGGTAGAAAACTAGGGTTTAAAATATGGTTTAAGAAGGGTTAGGGTTTCATGGATTTCGGGAGTAGGGTCTAGCATTAATTTGCAAATAAGATTAATGAAAATGACACTCTAACACATGTGAATTTATCATGGGAAACTGATGGAAGAGAATAAAGGAAAAATTACCTTGAAAAACAAACAATACAACCTAACATAAGCTTGCAAAGACATAAATCATTTAACCTATTTCTTCATAATTTCTCATGGTAAAACTGATCATAAACATGCTACCCGTCCATGACATTATCATACCTTGGCAAATTTGAGTGAACGTGGAAGAAAGTTTACTGTTTGAGTGAGTTTCTTGTGTAAATTGCCCAGAAATCCGCGCACTTCCCAGAAATCCGCGCCTGTGTATTTTCCTTCAGCAAAAAACTCCTCTCAGAGCCGCGCACTGCCCAGAAATCCGTGCCCACTTGTGAAATGACTGTGCATTTACAGGAGGCTTTTGGAGGCCTTCCTGGTGTCAGAATTAGGTGTAGGATAGCTCGTTGGAAAGGCATTTGAGTCTAATTTCTAACCCAACCAGAATTTTTCAATTTGGAGTTGATTTGACCTATCAAAAATCAAATCTCCCAAGACTGGTCAAAAAGTGCCTAATGAGGCTGCCTCAAGGAAGAGTGTTGTTGCAGTCAACTTTTGAATGCCTTCCTCAACCCCAAATTGAGCTCATGATAGCTCATTGGAAAGATATTTGTGTCTAGTTATCATTTTACCCATCAATAAAGTCATTTGGCTAACCAAGCTAGGGGAAAACTTGATTTTCCCCGGGTCACTTCAGAGTTGCCTTTGATTCTCCTGAGGCAACGGTATTCTTGACATTTCTCTCAAACCATGACACGTGTGTAAAAAGTGAAGGAGGATTTTCTTCCTTGGCATGTGGTGGACAAAAACCTCTCTCAGTTTTCCAAAATTCATCTTTAACTACTCTGAACCATCATTTGAGTGAAACTTGCCCTGATGTGTGAAACAAGGAATTTGGTCGAAATGAAGCGAAATGAAGGGGATAGGGGGCTTCTGAATTCTTGGGGAAATTTTTGGGAGTGGGGAGGGATGTTAGGAAGTAGGGGAAAG
>APFE030371001.1:0-44674 GCA_000404065.3 Pinus taeda | reverse complement strand
CCTTTTATTGCAATATTGTTATGAGATTATGTCACGGGTACTAAGAGGTCAAATTTAAATAGTTGTGTATAATTATCCTTCCCTTTCTTCTTCTTGTTCAATATCCAGAAGGAGTAACCGTATATCCCCTTGTTCTTCTAGAGCTTGTGGTGGAATTTGGAATATTATGTTAGATTATTAACTCATCATATACACATATATTTGGTCAATTATAGGTTGATGCAAAATCTCTTGTTTATGTAAATCTAAAGAGTCAACATACCAAACTTCAATTATTTGTAGGGAGAATTGAATGTACAATGAGGGAGGAAACAATTTTTGTATGTGTTGAGGTAGGAAACATTTTTGAAGATTTCTGGATGACTAACTAGTGAAGTTTGTTTCATGTCTAGCCAAATCAGTAAAGAGGGGAACAAAATGGACTTATTAAAATTTTGACATTTATACTGGTTCATATTTAGCATGTCACCAATGTGTTTTTCTTAGTTGTATATTTTTCATGTCATGATCATTTAACCAATTTATTGTAAAATATTGAGTTTAATGTTAAGATACTCTCCCTACTCATGCAAAATGACTCGCTCTCGTTAGGAAAAAATTAGAAATAAGAAAAACAAATTGAGATATCAAAAGCTTAATTTAACAATACATATATTGAACAGAATAATATAAACATGAATAAATAGGAACTGAATAAAGAATATTTATTATGCATATTGCACTGAATAGTGCAAATAGGAAAAAACCATATATAAATACACAATTTAGAAATTTAGAAATTTTATAATTTTGAACTATATATATAACTAAATATAGAATAAAAAACATATCTATACTTTATTAATATTAATTGATGGAAGGAACAATAGTTTAAATGAACTTTAGACACAAACATTAAGACCTAAACAAATCTACAAAATATACAAAATCATTGTAGAATCTCCTCAAGACCATTACCATATGTTGACTCACAAAAATTGTGTTTTGTGTCAATATCAATAATCAAAGCCATTACTATATGTTGGCTCATGAAATGTGATTTTATGGTCAATATCGACAACTAAAATATAATCTCCAAAATACACAATACTTTTTATATTCCTTTTTTATGGGATCAAATTTGGAGTTACACTTCATTCAACTTTATCACTGTGTTATACCACTTTAAGTACATAAAATCTATAGTTTTAATTTTATACTTAATGTGTTAGATATTAAAATGATGTGTGTTGTAAAATTTCAAGAATTATAATGTCATGATGGTCATGTGTACTAGGCATCATAGTTTCCAGAATTCATTGTGTTTTAAAGATCACAATGCACTATGTTTTATTTAATTTTAGAGTTAGTCCCTTAAGAAATATCAAGTGTCATTGCTTTTTAATAGTAATAATGTTTATAGGTTGCATTATGGAAGAGTTTGTAATTATCTAAGAGTATGAATGATAACAATAAACTAGCAGTTATGGGTAATATTAGCGTTTTGACATTCATAATGGTTTTTTCTTAAGGGGCACATATTGTATCAAATATGTCACAACCCTTACTATATTAACCCGTATTCACGCACATAATTTTTTTTTTTTTATAAGGTTCACCTCCTAACGAATATGTGCACGCTATATAAGGTTGATGGTATACATATCTTGCATTAATATTATTACCCCATGATATTGTGCGGAAAACGTACCACGGGATTTGGGAAACACATGGTTTATAATTGTTTATTTCAAAACTATTAAAGTCATGCTGCCACCACTTGCCATGTGGCTTACTTACCCATTTATACCAGCTGGCGACTATGACTGCTCTTTACTGTTCTGACCGAATTCTGCACTTTGGGATCTGGAGACGAGATCTAACGGTGTTGCGGGAGCTCTCTACCATCGAACGATGGAGAGCTAATCCCGCTCTTCAAGGTTTATTGTTTTAGGGTTTTGAGGTCCGCGGGTATACCCTGCCGCCAAAGCATGCATTGGGCATTTTCCTCCGCGGCTTCAATGGGCGTCTTCGACTTGCCTCTGGGCTCTACCGAGCTGGAACCCTCTGCTACTCCATCAGAATGTTGTTATGAAGGTATACAGTTCCTTCTCTACTGAAATTCGGCATTATGTTCAGACTTTGTTACAGGTATACCATCCATTAGTTTTTTAACTATTTATGTTCTGATACAGACATACAGTCTGTCGCACACTATCTATTTCGCATTATTTCTATATTTTCATGTTCTTCCAGGTATACAGTCGGTCGCTTATCGACTAATTAGCTTGTATATATATATATCCATACTTTTACAGGTATCCAATCGGTCGCTTATCGACTATTTAGCTTTGTATATATATCTTCATGCTTTACAGGTATATAATCGGTCGCTTATCAACTATTTAGCTTTGTATATATCTCTTCATGCTTTACAGGTATATAATCGGTCGCTTATTATCCTTTTAGAATTATGTACATTTACCCCTGGCGATGGCGGTGACTTCTCTGCTGCCCGGCGCAGGTATTATGTTCATTTGGTGTTTGCCGACTCATTCCATCCGAGTCTTGTTCCGGGTTGTTTCTCCAGTTCCTGCAAGCTCGAGCCGAGGTAAGGTGGATACCGTCGACCCCCGGTTTATTTTTGATTGTTACAGTTTGTTTCCTTTTGGATAGCCCGACTCCGCTAACGGGTCTATTATCGTATGGCAGGGGTTACACATAGCGACGATAGAAGGTTGATAACCAGTCCATTCGGCTCGACGCTTACAGGTGAGTCAATGGTTTTATTTGGCATTCAACTATGCATCAAGGTGTCGGTTTCCAGGTTAACCTCACCGTTTGCTGGCAGGTTCCTCCATTTGTTGTTGAAGCCCTCAGTTATTCTGTCGTGGTTGCAGCAATTAATTCCCGTTCTGGGTTATTGTATTTAACTGTTTAGATATGGCTTCATTGCCTTTGTTGCTCGTGGATTTTTATCCATGGTTGTAAATGATATGGAACAATGACCGCCCTTAAGCGACTCACATTGTACATGCTGATAAGATTTCGGATTTTGGTTTGATATCGAACTGTACCCACTTCCAGATTCTTCTATTATTATATATATACAAACTTGTTTCTTTATGGCGCAGCACCATTTCTTCCTATGTGTTTATTAGAAGTGTTTGCCCTCTGCAGTTTTAATTTCGAGCTGGGCATGAACCCGTAGATGGTATTCTTATGGGTTCGCCCTCACAGGCTCGGCACAGTTTGATTCGCCCAACAAGGGTTTATTCCTCGCGATATTAGCTATTGTTTTTCTGAGTAGCTATTATGTTATTTATATTATTGCATGCCCATATGGTATTTGATGATTATTTCACTACAGGCTCTTTGCATTTATTTTCCAATAGTTAGTTGTCTGGTTTGTACTGATATCCGCATATGGTTCTTTAAAATATTCTGGGTTATCGCTTTTTCTCTTCTTTGTTCACGGTATTTGGAGAAAACTGCCTTCACGAGGAATGATTGTTAATGTTTCATGATTTCTACAGTATTTAGGTTTCAGTCATTATATTTGAGCAGCTCTGTCATAGAGGTTTTGCAGCGTAATACCACTGTATAATATAGCTTCAAGTTTTTATTTCGTGAGTTACTTATTTTGAGGAATGTTGTTAAAGTTTCGTGCTCACGGCTGCATGTATAAATAAAGCTTCCCTTCTGTCTTTCAATTACAGTTCCCTACTCGGTCTGTTGGGTTAATAACAGTCTAGCATATTCTCTCATTTAACTCTATTTGAGATTATTGAGACCATCGATATTTACTGTTGTTTATCACTTAAAGCCTACTGGTTACCCTCCTATTACTGAGGAGTTACCTCTGGCTAGCGAATAATTAAGATTATTCTACATTGTTTGGCCTTCATATAGTAATTCCTGAGTTCATTTCTTCTTTGTTTATTTCATAGAATACTGTTAAGCCTTTTGCTCACTTAACTAAACGATACAAACACAGTAACTGTACGAAATCCACAGTCATACTTACCTGAGAAATTTGTCCTTAGGCCTCCACACCTTTCCAGGTTTTAAGAACAGGGAACTGTCCCTTGCTTGTCGATCCTCCCCACCATGAGACTAATTGCCAGAATTAGGTCTCCCCCAAGCTCATTGCCAGACCACTGTCTTCAGAAATTACCTGAATGCACAGCATGTGCCATGTTATCTGATCACTACCAGACGTAACATGCCTGTTTTTCCTTTTCTCCCGTCTGTTCCCAAACAGCCCGGATTTCCCATCCTTTCTAAGGAAGGAGTAAAAACAGTTAGGGTTTTCTTTCCCTTCTTGACAACTGTTTTTTTTTCATATTTTTTTTTTTAAAGGAAAAGAAGATTATCATCAAGAAAATAACTTCCTTGCTCGAAGTTACTGAATGTAATTCTTTTATTCATGCTCCAGTTTTTACACAAAGTAATAATAATCTTTTATCCCAGTAACATATACATATATGTTTTTTTTTAAGAAAACAGGGAAGTAATTTTATTAATTACCGGGGTCATTACATCTTCCCCCCTGAGATTGGACATCGTCCCGATGTCTTCCAGCTTCAAACAGTCCTGGATAATTCTTTAACATTAGCGCTTCATCTTCCCAAGTGGCCTCCTCAGGTCCAAAGTGTTGCCATTGAACCTTAACTTGGGTAATAACTCGTTTCCGCAGCTGCACTTCTCTCCGGTCGAGAATGTTCAGAGGTTCGACCAGGACCTCTCCTTTCGGTTCGACCTGCAGCAAGTAATATTTAAGTTAGTTTTTCTTTTCTTTTAAGAAAATAATCGTCTAACTATTACCTTGACAAACCTCTTTGTCCTATTAGTTCCCACCTGAATCTCTTGCCATCTGATCACATGTCTAGGATCATAGACATATTTTTTAAAATTGATACATGGAAAACGTTGTGAACCCGGATGTGGCTGGGTAGAGCGAGTTGGTATGCTATCGGCCCAACTCTTGCCAGCACTTGGAAGGGTCCACAATATCGGGGTGCTAACTTAGTGCACCCGCTCCATTGTAATGTACTTCTCTTGGCTTGAATCTTAATGTACACATGGTCTCCCACCTGATATTCCTTAAATCTTCTTTTCCGATCTGCAAAATTTTTCTGTCTATCTTGGGCAGCTTTCAAATTAGCTCGTACCCTTTTTACCATGTCTTCCATTTCCTTAAGCATCTCAGGCCCTAAACTCAATCTATCCTCTGGTCCACCCCAATTCGAGGGAGTACGGCACTTCCGTCCATACAGAATTTCAAAGGGACTTAGTTGGGTTGAGGTATGGTATCCATTGTTATATGTGAATTCTACCAAATGTAGATACTCCTCCCACAGCGTAGGTTGTTGCATCACGTAAGCTCTTAACATGTCTTCGACCACTTGGTTTACCCGTTCCGTTTGCCCATCTGTTTGGGGATGATACGCTGTACTGAAATTCAACTGAGTTCCCAATTCAGCAAACAATGTCCTCCAAAAGGCTGAATTGAATTTCACATCTCGATCAGAAATAATTGTCTTCGGAAGTCCATGTAATTTAAACACGTTCTGCATAAAGACATGAGAAATCTGCGTAGCCTTGTACGTAGATTGTACAGGTATGAAATGTGCGGCTTTACTCAATTTGTCTACCACCACCATTATAGAATCGTTATTTCTCTTCGTCTTCGGCAGCCCAATGATAAAATCCATGGTAATGGTCTCCCATTTCCATTCTGGTATGGGTAGTGGCTGCAATAGTCCGGCTGGATGTTGATGTTCTGTTTTAATTTGTTGGCATTCCAAACACTGAGCCAAATATTCGGTCACATCCTTCTTCATTCCAGGCCAGAAATAATTTCTTCGAATTGCAGTAATCATCTTCTGATAGCCTGGATGTCCCGCATAGTGACTAGTGTGGAACTCATCCAAAATCAGATTTTTAATCTGGCTTTGGTTGGGTATATATATTCTTCCCTTGTAATAGAGCACACCTACATTATCCAGTTCAATTTTTTTTTGGTTTCCCTCACCATTGCCCTGCTTTAGTTGCTGCTTAATTTGTTGGTATTCATCATCCTTTTCTGCTGTTTTCTGTATAGTTTCTAAGAGAGTACTCTTCCAGCTACTGAGGGATATTTGATATAAGCTTTGTACCTTTCGACTTAAGGCATCAGCCACTCGGTTTTCCTTCCCCTGCAAATGTTTAATATCGAAGTCAAAGGTGCTTAGGAAGTATGTCCATCTAGCTTGTCTTGCGTTTAAAGTGGGCTGGCTGAAGTAATTAGTTAGACTATGATGGTCAGTCAATAACAAAAACTTTCTTCCCATGAGATAGTGCCGCCACATCTTCAAAGCATGTATAACAACAGCCAGTTCCAAATCATAAGCAGAGTATTTTTGTTCATGTTCTTTTAACTTTCTTGATTCATAGGCAATCACTTTGCCTTCTTGCATTAATACACCTCCCAGCCCTTCCTTGCTTGCATCCGTACATACCACATATTCTTTGTCAGGATCAGCTATACTCAAGATAGGTGTTGTAGTAAGCAATTGTTTTAAGTGTTCGAAGCTTCTCTGACATTCGGGGGTCCATTGGAATGCTCTTCCCTTTTTCTGCAGAGATGTGATGGGGAATGCCACTTTGGAGAAATTTTTCGCAAATCGTCTATAGTACCCGGCTAAACCCATAAAGGACCGGATATCCGCGACATCCTTTGGTACAGGCCACTCCATTATAGCCTTTACCTTTTCAGGGTCTACAACAATGCCCTCTTTGGTAATTACATGGCCTAAATACTGAATCTCCTCTTGGAAAAAGTCACATTTACTAAACTTGGCGTATAGCTGGTGTTCTCGAAGGGTCTGTAGCACCATTCTAAGATGTTCCTAGTGCTCTTCGACCGTACGGGAATATATCAATATGTCGTCAATAAATATCAGCACAAACCGATCCAGATATTGATGAAAAATACTATTCATTAAACACATGAAAGTGGCAGGGGCGTTAGTTAACCCAAAAGGTAATACCACAAACTCATAATGCCCATACCTTGTTCGGAAGGCAGTTTTGGCAATGTCCTCTTCTTTAATCCGGATCTGGTGGTAGCCTGACCTTAAGTCAATCTTAGAGAACACAGTTGCTCCTTTCACTTGGTCGAACAATTCGTCAATCCGTGGTAAGCGATACTTGTTTTTGATGGTCAGTTTGTTTAACTGACGATAATCAATACACATTCGGAGGGTTCCATCTTTTTTCTTGACGAACAATACTGGGGCTCCCCAAGGTGACACACTAGGTTGAATGTAATTTTTATCTAATAATTCCTGCAGTTGCATCTTCAATTCTGTTAACTCAGGCACACTCATTCTGTAAGGTGCTCTTGATACTGGAGCTGCGCCTGGTATCAATTCGATAGTAAAGTCTATATTTATTTTCGGGGGTAATCCGGGGATTTCCTCCGGAAATACATCTGTAAATTCCTGTACCACAGGAATGTTATCTAAGGTTGCTGCTTTGCCTTTAGAATCTGCAAAACCCACTTGTATAGCATACATCTGACACCCTTTTCGAATACATTTTGCCAGCTGAGTTGCGGTTATTGGTCGGATTTGCACTGGTCGCTGGATCCCTTGTAGTTCTTTTTTATGTCCATTTTGATCTTTATAATAAATAACTTTAGTTTTGCAATCAACTAACGACCAGTGTCTTTCCAACCAGTCCATTCCAATTAAAACATCGTATGATCCGAGAGGAAGTACATTCAGATCTGCTACTACTGATTCTCCAGCTATTGTAAGCGAACAATCCTTAATTTTTGCTGTGACTCGCCTCTTGGCTCCTGTAGCTAGTTGTACCAGCCATGGTTTTTTAAATCTAACAGGCTATAATTTACAGCGCTCTACTATCTTGGGACTCACATAACTAAATGTAGCACCTGGGTCAATTAAAACAGTTATAGTAAGGTATGAAATCTTACCTTCAAATTCGACCATGGTGGGTTGATATTCTGCCTCGCGATCGTCCAAAGCTGCGTTAATTCTGGGTATGCTACGTCCAACTTCACCAACAGTTGAGGCTTCATGAATTTGGGACAGTTGTTCCGTTCCCTTCCGCTGTGGGCAGTTTTTAACATAGTGTGGTCCCCCACAGCCCCATCACTGTACCTGGGGTCTAGCCGTCCCCTCACTGTCCATTCTTACATGCTGTTCATTGATTTTTGGTTCATTTGATGTCTTAAACTTGGTTGCACTTCTGGTTACATTTCTATTATTTGGCACCTTGCCAAATCCTTTGCCACTGCGACTACCTTTATTTAGACCATTTGTCTTGAAGCCTTTCCTTTCATTCCATTTCTTGCTAGCAATCTCTCCTTTTTGCTTGCTTTGTTTGTAACAAATTCTGGCTTTACGAATGACCTCGTCCATTTACTTAGGATTATCGAATTCAATCCTTTCCCGCATGTATGGAGGCAGGCTGCTAACAAAACGTTGCACTTTTGCTTTTTCTTCCCTTATATATGGCACATAATGGAGCAAGGAGGTGAAGAGAGTAATAAATTCATCCATCATCTGTTGTCCCAACCGCAGATCATGGAATTCTCGCGCTTTTTCATCATAAAAACGTTCAGTTAAGTATCTCTCCTTAAAGTACCGTTGGAAATTTTCCCAAGTGATCGTTTGTTCCGTCACTCCTTTCACTATCTTGACTTCCTCCCACCATAAGGTGGCCTTTCCCTGCAGTTGGAAAATAGCCAACCGGGCTTTAAGGTTATGGTCGTACTCGTACAGTTGAAAATACTTATTCATATTAATCAACCATGCTTCTGCCGCTTCTTCCTGTTCTCTGTCAAAATGTGGTGGCTTAATCTTGCGGAATTCTCCTTGTAACTCCATCCTTTGTCTCTTTGAGGTTTGCTGTTCCAATGCATTATCAGAACGCTCCTCTTGTTCTTCATATCTCTCAGGTGGTATAGGATGATTCTGTTCCTCTGACATCCGCTGCTATTCTGCACTACGATTAATTGGCAATTGATTCTGTCTCTCAGACAGACTTTTTAAAATCCTTTCCTGTTCTATTGTCAGTCGTGCATTGTCTTCTCGTAATCGAGCCATTTCCCTTTTAAGTTCTTGTACCGTTTCCAAGATTGCTTGATTGGTAACCCTGGCTTCTTCCCCAAGTTGTACCCATAGTTCTGGGTTAATTTCCGGATCATGAGTCCCTTGTCCCGCTGTGTACCTATGAGATGCACCATCTGCTCTTCTCATGTTGTAATTACTTGGCTTCTGTTCCTGAGCTTGTTCATAATTTAAGTAGCAGAATAACGAACATCAGCATGTTAATGGCAATAATTATATACATTATTTCTATCTCTGATACTTTCACATGCACATTACTATTATTCATCAGAATTTCGCATTTATATTGTTTTGTTATCCCAGAGGCCTCAGTTTTGTAACTGGGCTCTGATACCATATGTCACAACTCTTACTATATTAACCCGTATTCACGCACATATTTTTTTTTTTTATAAGATTCACCTCCTAACGAATATGTGCACGCTATATAAGGTTGATGGTATACATATCTTGCATTAATATTATTACCCCATGATATCGTGCGGAAAACGTACCACAGGATTTGGGAAGTACATGGTTTATAATTGTTTATTTCAAAACTATTAAAGTCATGCTGCCACCACTTGGCATGTGGCTTACTTACCCATTTATACATGCTGGCAACTGTGACTGCTCTTTACTGTTCTGACTGAATTCTGCACTTTGGGATCCGGAGACGAGATCTAACGGTGTTGCGGGAGCTCTCTACCATCGAACGATGGAGAGCTAATCCCGCTCTTCAAGGTTTATTGTTTTAGGGTTTTGAGGTCCGCGGGTATACCCTGCCGCCAAAGCATGCATTGGGCATTTTCCTCCGCGGCTTCAATGGGCGTCTTCGACTTGCCTCCGGGCTCTACCGAGCTGGAACCCTCTGCTACTCCATCAGAATGTTGTTATGAAGGTATATAGTTCCTTCTCTACTGAAATTCGGCATTATGTTTAGACTTTGTTACAGGTATACCATCCATTAGTTTTTTAACTATTTATGTTCTGATACATACATACAGTCTGTCGCACACTATCTATTTCGCATTATTTCTATATTTTCATGTTCTTCCAGGTATACAGTCGGTCGCTTATCGACTAATTAGCTTGTATATATATATCCATACTTTTACAGGTATTCAATCGGTCGCTTATCGACTATTTAGCTTTTTATATATATCTTCATGCTTTACAGGTATATAATCGGTTGCTTATCGACTATTTAGCTTTGTATATATATCTTCATGCTTTACAGGTATATAATCGGTCGCTTATTATCCTTTTAGCATTATGTACATTTACCCCTGGCGATGGCGGTGACTTCTCTGCTGCCCGGCGCAGGTATTATGTTCATTTGGTGTTTGCCGACTCGTTCCATCCGAGTCTTGTTTCGTGTTGTTTCTCCAGTTCCTGCAAGCTCGAGCCGAGGTAAGGTGGATACCGTCGACCCCTGGTTTATTTTTGATTGTTACAGTTTGTTTCCTTTCGGATAGCCCGACTCCGCTAACGGGTCTATTGGCAGGGGTTACACATAGCGACGATAGAAGGTTAATAACCAGTCCATTTGGCTCGACGCTTACATGTGAGTCAATAGTTTTATTGGGCATTCAACTATGCATCAAGGTGTCGATTTCCAGGTTAACCTCACCGTTTGCTGGCAGGTTCCTCCATTTGTTGTTGAAGCCCTCAGTTATTCTGCCGTGGTTGTAGCAATTAATTCCCGCTCTGGGTTATTGTATTTAACTGTTTAGATATGGCTTCATTGCCTTTGTTGCTCGTGGATTTTTATCCATGGTTGTAAATGATATGGAACAATGACCGCCCTTAAGCGGCTCACATTGTACATGCTGATAAGATTTTGGATTTTGGTTTGATATCGAACTGTACCCACTTCCAGATTTTTCTATTATTATATATATACAAACTTGTTTCTTTATGGCGCATCACCATTTCTTCCTATGTGTTTATTAGAAGTGTTTGCCCTCTGCAGTTTTAATTTCGAGCTGGGCATGAACCCGTAGATGGTATTCTTATGGGTTCGCCCTCATAGGCTCGGCACAGTTTGATTCGCCCAACAAGGGTTTATTCCTCGCGATATTAGCTATTGTTTTTCTGAGTAGTTATTCTGTTATTTATATTATTGCATGCCCATATGGTATTTGATGATTATTTCACTACAGGCTCTTTGCATTTATTTGCCAACAGTTAGTTGTCTGGTTTGTACTGATATCCGCATATGGTTCTTTAAAATATTCTGGGTTATCACTTTTTCTCTTCTTTGTTCACGGTATTTGGAGAAAACCGCCTTTACGAGGAATGATTGTTAATGTTTCATGATTTCTACAGTATTTAGGTTTCAGTCATTATATTTGAGCAGCTCTGTCACAGAGGTTTTGCAGCGTAATACCACTATATAATATAGCTTCAAGTTTTTATTTCGTGAGTTACTTATCTTGAGGAATGTTGTTAAAGTTTCGTGCTCACGGCTGCATGTATAAATAAAGCTTCCCTTCTGTCTTTCAATTACAGTTCCCTACTCGGTCTGTTGGGTTAATAACAGTCTAGCATATTCTCTCATTTAACTCTATTTGAGACTATTGAGACCATCGATATTTACTGTTTTTTATCGCTTACAGCCTACTGGTTACCCTCCTATTACTCAGGATTTACCTCTGGCTAGCGAATAATTAAGATTATTCTACTACTTCCCCCATCATCATGTTGCAAGTAATAAAAGATCCTCTCATTAATTAGCATAAATTCACATGTGCTTGCATGGCTGGGGGGTGCCATGCCACCCAACCTTAATTATAATTAAGATCAAATGGGTGGCATGCACCTCCCCGAGCCTCACTTCATGACGTTTTTTCAACCCCAATGGGAGCATGTAGATGCTTATTACTTGAATGTATATTTTTATCTTAATTAGTGATTTAAATATACACCATCTTAAGGGGAGACCTTTTAGGGAAAGGTAGAACAAGGAAAGTGGAATGTAAGTAGATGGTGGAGACTTATAACACATTTGGCATTTTATTTTATCTACATCATACTTATTGAATTTTTGGTCTTCCAACATAATCCTTTATTATGAAGGTATTCGTTAGTAACTAATTATAAGTTAATTTTTTATTTTAATATATTTTGATGACAGTGGGATGCATTACATTAATACATTATAAACAACATTGATTGGATTACGGTGTCGACTGAAAGATGGAAAAAATCAATTGATGGTAACTTATCATGGCATAGTGTGGCTACATTGGTCAATGAAGCTGAACGTGAGAGAGATACCAATATTACAAAGAGGGAAATTGATTCATAAAATGGTTTGAAACATAATCACGTAAGCATATCCCCCATTACTATTTAGTTTTTTTTTTTTAATATTATATTGATTTATATGGTGTGCCTTTTTCTTAATTTGAATAATTTCTAGGTATAAATATTATTACCAATTGAGAAGGAATATTTTATGTGTGTGACATTACACAACTGAAATACTATAAGGCTATGTGGTGTAATGGCCACAAATTTCACATCAAAAATATGGATGAAAAGATAAAAACTTTTAAAAGTGGGATTTTCAAAGTATTTCGAGTTACTAATGTTTCCTCTACAAGCAACACACATCCAGAAGTGTCTAAAAATCGATATTGGTATTTGGAAGATATAATTGAGTGTGATTGTAAATCCTCCAAAACAATTTTGTTGGATGTCAAATGGTAAAAGCTACAAATGAAAGAATGTGATCTTGAAAGAACTTTCGTTGAAGATGCTAATGGATTTACCATGGTTGATATAAGGAATATTGAGATTCCATGTGATTTTGGAAGCTCAAATGGTGACTTCAACTGACACTGCCCCCACCCCGCCCCACTCGTGTTACTCTAAATTCCCAAATACCTAATTTGTTCACTATAAATTAGAACGTAGGTGAAATCCTTAGAAATATAAGATATAATTTTGGACAACAAGGGTACAATTCATATTCCAACATAAATGAAGATAAAATGCAATGCTCCAGACATTCTATGTTATACAACATTTCTTTCTAGTGTGCCCTAGAAAAGACAATATAGCTCCTTCCAAATCCTACATAAAGCATTTACCATCTTTAGTTGAGTCTTTTCGATCTTTCTTCACTGGCTCCATTGTTACTTTATGGGACCAATAAGCGACGTGGGCCGAAATGTCCAATTGTTCCCTAGTATTTTTTTTAGAGTGAGAATAATGTTTAACATATAGCTTACTCTATAATTCAACAATACAAATGAATGGTGGCAGTGAAATCTTTAGGGAAGATTCAGTTTTTATGTTATATTAAAGAGAGTTAAAACCTAAACTTAGCTAGATTTGAATATTTTCATAATTTAACACATAGTTCAAAGTTAATATTTTGGGAGATTGCTTGGTTAAAAGAAACACACAAAGCTCCATATCTAGCGCTGAGAAATGTTTTGCTACGTTGAATGATATTAATTGCTATCAATGTGTGCAAAGAGAGAGAAAAATATCCATACTCATTTGAGAATTATGATACTCTTCCAGGTTTAGTGTGGCTCAATAAGTTGAAATCTAAATCAAGGTTGAACGAGGTAACCACAAGAGAATTGCACAGTATTAATCACTATCAATGTGTTCACAGAGAGAAAAATATCCATACTCATTTCATAATTGTGATACTCTTTCAGGTTAAGTGTGGTTCGAGAACCTGAAATCTAAATCAATGTTGCACGAGGTAACCAAAAGAGAACTATAGACAAGTAGAATGGAATTGAACCATTCTTCATCTTTTCGATATTTGTTCTTGTGCAGTGGTTCACAATATGGTCATCTATGTTATACTTTATTTGAAGGTGTTTGTTACTAGTTTTTGGTCGTAGAAGGTGAATTGAGATCTTGACAACTTTGAGAAAATAGCTCCATAAATTAATGCTAATTTGTTATTAAAGCAAGTGCCTTAATAATTTGAGAACTCCTTTGTGACTATGGTTGTCAGATTCCAGTATGTTTTACTAGAATCAAATGTTCATATTGAACGAATATTTATATGTCAAAATGATTCTTGAATTTATGCCTTACAATGTTTCTTCATATTCAATGATTCTTTATATGTCAAAATTATTCTCAAATTTGCAACATCTAGTGCAATTGCTAGTGGATAACAATGGACTAAATGGACTATGATGCATCTCTTCTATTTAAACATTTGGGAAGATTGATTTATTTACATTTGTGGTGAGGGTGAACCACATTAGATGGTTCCTAATGATGAACCACATTAGCTGATTCCTGATGATGAACTGCATCAGCTGGTTCGAAATGTCTTGCCAATCTCAATGATGCGATTATACCAAAAGAGAATCTCATTATGAATAAAAATTTACAATACAAATATTAAAACTATTAATGTAGTAATAACATGAATTAAATAACAATAATAATTATTATAGTAGTAAAACATTAAACATAATATTTCAAACATATATTTTATTTATTTTCCAAAGTAAATAAAACACGGCTAATCGTTTTCGATGGATTTTCAAATTGTGACTCAAGGAGGAGGGGGAAAGAGAGGGCAAGGAAAGAGAGGGAAATAAATAGTGAAAGTCGGAGAGGGGGGAAAGAGAGGTAGTGAGAGTGACACAAGGAGAGAGAGAGAGAGAAAGGGAGAGAGAATGAGAGAGAGAAAGAAAAGAAAAGAGAGTGAGGTAGAGAGATAGAGGGAGAGATGGAGAGAAAGAGAGAGAAGGAGAGAGGGACAAAGAGAGAGCGAATAAGAGATGAGTGGGAGGGGGGATGAGAGAGGGAGTGAGCGAGAGAGAGTGGGAAAATTAGAGAGGGGGAGGGAGGGGAAGAGCTTGATAAAGGGAGAATAATGTTTAACCTGTAACTGTTAAAGACACACATGGCAAAAGGAGTATGAAAGATAAAACATGAGAGTACGTTTATTATTAACAAATCATATACATTTATAGTACATGGTGTGACTGTTGGGTTCCACGTCCCAAGGTCTCTTGGACTTCCTTAGCCTATTCTGCTTCCACACTAACCCATATAGGATTAGGTGTCCAACATCCCCCCCCCCTTAATTCGAAGGGTTATGTATGAGTCCAAGAAGAGAGCTGTAATATAAAACGTGAAAAAAATGCATGGCAGCACTAGGTTGAATGTGCTCTTTGAAATGTTGGTATAAAGGGTGGTGGTTTAAGGATGACCACCAACACTGGTATGCTTAGTGCAATTCCTAGAACTCTTTCAAAACTGGCAAGAAGCTGAAGTCTTCTGCTAGAGGAAGTGCCCCTATTGTTTTGAAGAGGGAAACCTTCAACCATGAAAGGGAGGTCTCATCTCGCATAAAAGGGAGAAGTTCAACTTGAAAAGGGAAGTCTCAACCTGTGATGGTTTAAGGATGACCACCAACTATGGAATGCTTAATGCAATTCTTGGAACTCTTCCAAAATTGGCAAGAAGATGAAGCCTTCTGCTAGACGAAGTGTCCCCAATTCTCTTCCTGGAATTCTTCTGAAACTGGCAAGAAGTTGAAGTCTTCTGCTAGAGGAAGTGTCCCAAATTATTTGAAGAGTCATTACCAACTGAAGGCATGCTCAAGGGCATCTTTGTCTCTGCCTACAAATCTGAATCTGGTATGGCAGGTTGCGGCTCAAGCTCGCTTGATGTGGCTTTGATGCTTGTAGATGACCATCATTCCCCCCCCCCCTATCATATACAAGGTAAGATGATGGAGAAAACTCAACTGCAATACTGTTCAATACTCTTGAACAAGTTCTGACATGTGACTGAAATATCTTCTTGGTTGTTGATGCCCATTGCCAAGAAGTAATCCATCTAAGATGAATATTTGTTCTTGCAGGAGGTTTGTTTCTGAAGCATCTGTTCGAAGAATGGTTGGTTTTATGACAATGTTTACATGGATGAAGATTAAAACAATGATCTTTTAGATGGCCAACTCGGTCACAGTGTTGGCATTTCATAATCTGTTGTTGTTTCTGTTGCTTTGGAAGAGGGGCAGAATCTGGAACAACTGAAGGTGAACTGTCATGAAGAACAAGTGAAGATGAAATGTCCTCAAGAAATCCAATACTTTGAAATTGGATTGGTTTGGAGTAGTCTGGAATATGAAAGGACACGTCCTTCTCGTATCCAAGACCTGTTCTGTGCTTGTTATGGACAAGCTCTTCCCATGGTCTGATGATTGGTTTGGGAAGTGCAAACTGAAATTCTGCATCTGCATGTGACTTTGCTACTTCCTTCGGCACTGGATTTGAATCAACTTGTTGCTTATGGGAGTCAGAATGATGATGCCATTGCTGTAATTCTTCCTGCTGCAGTTGTGATTCAAGTTGCAGAAACTCTGTCTTTTCATGTGCATTTTGCAGACAAGTTTGAATGTCTCTGAGAATTGATTTATCAATCATGATTGTACTATTGACAGTAGAATGTCTTAAATTTTTTAGTAATTCCAACACTCCATCGTTATCAAGAAACTTGCTAGAGGTACTGAAATCAACTTATGGATTTCCCTTCTCTTCAACATGCTTACTGGTATCCAGTCCACAACTATTTGCATCTTTGTTTTCAACTTTCATGCCTAGACTCTCCCTAGTAGAAGATGAAACTTTCTCATCTCCACTAGAAGTCTGAGAAGATTCAGCTTCCCATGCACTTGCTTCTCTATCTTCCGGAAGAAATGCTGCACTATATACATCTGGACAAGACACACAATCTTTGTTCTTTTCTGCATTTCTAACTGCAATAGCACCTGTATCAGTCATAGCTGATTTGCTCTCAACGCCTAGGGAAGCATCAGACTCTGAAGTTGGAGATGCTTGTCTATCCAAATGGACTAAACAACTTTTCCCTATAGAGGTTACAAAGATTGTGCTTTGAGAAAGACACCCAACATTTTCTTTTTGCACAGAATTCATGTCTTCGAAATCAAAATTTACATTGGTATTTTCAAACTTGGCACAAGGATATGCCATTGCAACAGAAACATGTTGTCCCCTTGCATGTGGACAATAATCCTCCGTTAAACTTGCAGCAATAGTTACAGGTATATATGTTTGGCCTTTAAAACAGATAGTGGTTGCCATCTGTCTTTCCTCAAATGACCGTGACCTTAAATCATTCTCAGTAGACATGCATTCTTTGTTCTCATTTCCTTCCGACAAAAGCAACACATTTGCAGTTGATTCACTAGAAGTTTCTCTATATCTTCCCTGGTTATCTCCATTTGCAGGTATATGTTGTTCTCTGCCCTTTATGATTACAGACGGCAAACTAGGTTTTCCAGTAAGCATTCAATCAGGTGATTACTTTGCTGACGATGTTACTTGCATTGTTGAATATTCTGATGAAGAACGCATTAGATCAAGATGGTTATCATCCAATGGACACATCACTTTTTTATCACTCTAAAGCTCGAACAGTTCGTAGCCATCACAGTTTTCCAAGCTGGTGATGCGCTTATCCAACTATATCACAATTTTATGACAGATTTTGAGACAAAGATCATTCTACTTAAGCTTGCACTTTTTTCTATTTTTGTTTCTTGTCAATGCATAGAAAGGGAAGCTGCTATCAGCTACTTAGAGGGAGTAATCGAGAAGCTTCATGCCATAAGGGATACACGAATTGAGGAACCAATACTATATGTTAGAAGGCAAATAGCTGCATTAAAACTTGAACAAAGTGAATAGAAAGAATGTAGAAAGCTACTAGATGAGGGAAAAAATACACTTTACAGTATGACTGATATAGATCCTTTTGTTTATGCAAACTACCATTGGGTCTCATCTCAGTATCATAAGTTGAGACAAGAATTTGCTAAGTTTTATAAAAGTGCTCTTCTGTTTCTGGCTTATACTCAAGCAATATTGGTTCAAAGCACTCACGATGTTTTAGTACACAATGTTCAACGCGGCAGAAATTAGATGTTGGTCCAGAAATGGCTACACAGGTTCAACTTGCACAAGGGTCTTTGACATCAACAATCCTCTTCAACTATGCCTTGAGATGGTAGACAGTCTCCTAAATGAGGTTACAACAGTGAGGAATAATCTTTTGATTGTCTCTATAATGCTCCAAAATTCGTGGTTATCCTCAGAAAGGGGACACAACCTCTTGAGAAATTATTTTATGCCTCAAGCATGTGACACGACTTGCCTGTAGCTTTGTATTACCTCCTACAGCGCATATGCTCCCTCCTCTAAATAATATGCAGCCCAAAATTTATTTGATAGGCCTGGTTAAGCTTCTGAGTGTGCTCCATGACCATTATCCTCAGTTTCACAACCAATATGTAGTCCCAAGCAACCAGGGAACTCGTCCATGCAATTAAATAAGGAATAACTGTAACTGGGTGTTCGAGTTTCCTTCCAGAAGATGAGCCTCGAGCCTGAGCCACACGCTTCCTTCATAGCTACAGCATTATACGCAGCCAATGGTGTACAAGTCCAACAATCCCACCAATTTAGTTCTCCTCTGCAAATGTTGATCTTTGTTTGGAAATGGCTCCACGCAGTAGGATAGCAAGGAATGGCTTAGTTTTATGTTGGTGTACCTTCAAACGCATCAGCAATCCTAAGGAATGGCCTGCGGCCTCTGTGAAGACAAGTTTCTACTGGTATCAATTGCTTTTCCTATAATTCCTCGGATGTGGCCTTTGCTCCATATGATCCTTAATGGAGGCAGATGCGTAAGGTATTTGTTTTAAACTGGCTGAGGTCTAGACACATTTATCCCTTTAGATAGAAGTTGAAGCAAAGATTTTAAACGTACAATAGGATTTTCAATGCACCAAACATTTGCAGGAACTTCGCATGTCAACGGAGCACTATGCAGAGTCACCGCTCATCTACTTCTTGCTCAACCTTCCTTGCTAGCGTTGTTGATGGCTGCTCTCTTAGTCTCTCTTAGTCGAAAAACTGCTCCAATCAGTGATTCAGTGCATATTCAATGTAAAAACTCACAACATATAACCAAATGCAAACTTCAACCTCCATTGGAAAAGTGTCATATCAGTATGCTTGCTTTAACCACAAGAAAGAAGCTCTCCTACCTTACATTCAATTTAGGCTTACCAACCAGAAGGTGAACGGTCACTAACAGAGCGCGAGGCTAGCAAAGGGATAGGTATGAATAATGGTAGGTTAAAGAGAAAGAAATAACACATGTCATACATGCATAACTCATACCCACAACTCTTTAAATAATGTAAGCTTTTCGGCAACTACACTGGAGCTATGGGAAACCGATATGACATACAAACAATGCACAAAGAATATTAACCGTAACATATGAATCGATGCCTGAACCAACGTATGAACCAACACATATATGAACTACGCGCACAGAGAATTACTCACAGAAAATTACTCAGAGAATAAATCACCCATCTCTGGGGATGCATACACGGTCAACTGTCATTGTTTCGTAACCAATGCATGAATTTAATAGAGCAGAGGAAATGCTTCTTACACGGAGTAGAAATGGTAGAACTGACATGCATAGAGAGGTCAAGCCACAAAATGAAACAAGTGGCTCAAAATGGAGCAGGGCACGAGAGTGCCCGCTCTGATACCATGTTAAACACACACATGGCAGAAGGAGTATGAAAGATAAAACATGAGAGTACGTTTATTATTAACAAATCATATACATTTATAGTACATGGTGTGACCGTTGGGTTCCACATCCCAAGGTCTCTTGGACTTCATTAGTCTATTCCGCTTCCACACTAACCCATAGAGGATTAGGTGTCCAACAGTAACTTACTCTATTATTCAGGAATACAAATGAATGGTGTCAGTGAAATCTTTACAAAATATTCAGCTTTTATATTATATTAAAGAGAGTTAAAACCTAAACTTAACTAGATCTTAATATTTTCATAATTTAACAGATATTGCAAAGTTAATATACTAGGAGAGTGCTTAATTAAAAGAAACACAGGAAGTTCCATATCTAGCACTGAGAATGTTTTGCTAGAACTGTATTAATCACTATCAATGTGTGGATAGAGAGAGAAAAATATCCATACTCATTTGATATTTGTGATACTCTTTCAGGGTTAGTGTGGCTCAATAAGTTGAAACCTAAATCAAGGATTCATGAGGTAACCACAAGATAACTGCAGACAAGTAGAATGGAATTGAACAATTCTTTATCTTTTCAATATTTGTTTTTGTGCAGTGGTTCACAATATGGCCATCTATGTTATACTTTATTTGAAGGTGTCTCTTACTGGTGTGTGGCGTAGAAGGTGAAGTTGAGATCTTTGACAACTTTGAGAAAATATCTCCATAAATTAACGTAATTGGTTATCAAAGTGAGTGCCTTAAGAAGTTAAGAACTCCTTTGTGACTATGGTTGTCAGATTCTAGTAAGTTTTAGTAGAATGAATTGTTCATATTCACCGATTGGGTTGAAGCCTATGTCGGTCCACAAAAGTTGAAGAACAACATTTTATTCGACTCAGTGCTTGAGAATGCGTTAAAATGTAGTTATTACGCCTGATAATTTGTGAACTCAATACGAACTCAATACTATAAAGAAGAGACAACGATTGGTAATGCTTCTAGTCTAGACAAGCATGGTTGACTCAAGCATTGTAAATGGTGTGAGTGTGCGACGTTGACTAAGGAGATGAAAATTGTTGTGCATTCTTATATATTGACCCTTCATACTTTGTTGTTTTTCCAAATATGGAAGACTGCACAATGGTAGTTGGAATACCATAGTGATTAACATGGGTCTTGAATAAATTTGTATTCCTCTTCAAAGATTGTCGAGATATTCTCTTTAAAAACTACATGCACTTTAATTGAGATGCAATATGTGGCTTTTCATTTCATTTCATGATTGGGAAGGAAATCATGCTTTCCCACAATCAACTCGCAGGCTTTCAAGGATTCCATTCCTTTTCTGTATTTTAGAGCTTGTTTCTAGATTAGTCATGCCGAAGACAAAGCTTCTTAGGTTTTCACATGAGATTCCTATAAGGAAGATTACAACAGAGGAGATACAAAACATTCCTGATGTTTGTTGGGAGTTGGATACTGCAGCAACCCCAGTTGGTGTTATATTTAAAGTAATCACAAAATCTAAAAAAAAGCGGCACAAAAAAAATAAAAAAATAACACATGCTAAAAGAATACAACAACTACAAATACAACAACACATAATATATATATATATATATATATATAAATATATAATAATAAAAAAATAAAAATCTAAATACATTATACATGTATAAAATATTTAAAGAAAAAATAAAAATAAAAAACAACGAGCCAAAAAATATCAAAAACCAAAGAAAAATAACATTATAGAACAAAAAAAAATCCAAAAACACAGATGAACCAGAAAACGAAACACCACAAAAACAACAAGAAAACACCACACAAGAAAATCAAGAAAAGACAAAAGAGCCCGCCCTTAAAAATTTTCAGAAAAAGCAAAGAAAAATCCGCCGGAAAAGCTTTCAAAAAGTCGAGTTATAGACAACTGCAAAAGCAAGGACACAAAATAAAGAAAGCGCAAAAACTTGCAGTTATAACAAAAAGTCATAAAGCCATATAAATTTTTTTTTACTGTTAACCTGCCATGATGAATTGCATATTCCTAACCTTAATTCGAGTGATCAAATTACATAAATATTGAATATACAAATGGATAAAGTTTGCGGTGGTATTGCTACGATTGACATTTATGTTTACTGTCAGTCCATTATGGTTCTAAATACGTTCACCCACACCACCATGAGACAGCTCAGCTCATGCATCGAGCTTTACCACCCACCAGACTTCTGTCATTTAATTACTCTGCCATGCCGATTTAATGGCAACGCAGCTGAGACAGGACTCCTCGGGATTCTCCAGCTCTACGTTGGTTCGGTTGACGCACGGCTGGAGTCACTGCGGGCGGCTTTTCATGCTCTCACGCAGGGTCTGAGGGTCATTTGCTACCCTTTGCTTTGGCGCTCTGCCTACCTCTTAGCTCCGCCTGAGGATAACTCGTTCTGGGGTTTGCTCGCGTGATGCATTCAGCATGTTGCAGCGGCGGACGAGGGTTTCTTGACGAGGGACGATATCAATTCCAACCAGTTGACAGGTGAGAGAATGGTTGTTCGATGGCTACTTTGGTTGATATCTTGTAAAAGTTCCTATCTGGATTTTCTATTACAGTTACGTGTGAATTCCTTGCAGATTGGGTGGCGATGTTGCCGCGATGCACTCTGGATGATGGCGAGGTGACAGCTTACTTGGCTTGGCTTTCAACGAATTTCCGGGTAAGTTCTTAGCCTTTCCGGCTATCTTGTTTTTGAAAGGAGAAGGGTTCAGAACTTGAATTCACGGTTTCGTTTTGTTATACGCTTATCTCCGTCCTGGAACTGAATGGAAATTCCCTTATTGGGCTTTTGCCGGCTTTCTGGACGCCAGGCGGAGAGTTTTGTTTTCCAATGGAGCGGCTGTATCTGTCGTTAGCTCAGACAGTTCTGGGCGAGTTAAGGCCTCGGCCCTGTTTTTTTTAATCTTTAGTTATACGCTCCGTTCATTGATAAAGTCGGAGGCTCTTGATGTGAATATGCCGGCAACTCTGCGGCTTTAGGTTTAATGTTATATGTCGACTCGACTGTTCTACCTCGATGTATTCAATATTGTCTGCTACTATGTATTTTGATAACTTGATCGTTTAAACACTGAGACTACTTTTTTTATGATGAAGATACAATTACTTCTGGTTGTATTATGCCATACTTCATGTAAGGATATTTCTGATTTAAGTTAATCGTTTAATTAAGTTATGCATAGTATTACCGCCATGGCTATTTTCTGGACTTGAATTTTGGGTTGAATGTCTATTTCATTTATTGCTTAGCAGGATTGATTAATCCTATAAGCCCTTTTCTGCGATAGCCATGGTTCTGGAACCCTGGATGCTAGGCACGTTCGCAGTGTTGTCGATTGCTAGGGTTTTACTTAGGGTTTTGCTACTAAATTATGGGTTATTTACCCGAGGTTCTATAACCCATCTGGGGCTTCTGTGTGCGTTCCGTTTCCTTTGCAGTTACAGAAGTAAGCTCCCATTATGGTACACAGGATTTCGTTTTACCATTCTGCCTTTTCTTTCTCTGATTTCACACATGCCGATTTGTTTTTCACGGTTAATTTGTGCTCTAGCTATTTAATAAGCCTATGAGGCCGGTTCTCTGTACTCACATGTTTACATGAATTCCTTTACTAGCAGCATTCATTACACAGGTTAACCATCGTGAAAAGAAAATGCTCTGATAATCACTTTTCTTTCAGTTTGCACAGGTTACAGCAATGAGTTCTTCTACACACAGCTCCCTCTTAAATTAATTTAATATTAGCTCTATATCACATGGAATAAATTATCTTCTAGCAAATGCAGAACAAGGTATTACATTGTAGATCTTATTATCCAGGTAAATCTTATTATCCTTGTAGAAGTTATAATACCCACAATTTTATGCCTTTTATGAAACTGGCAGGGCTGGGATGACGTGGATTGTACTTTTATTACTATTTTTGCTTGGGATTGTGATTTTGGGGATTGTGATTTTGTCGTGTGGCTGTAGGTTTTGTTGTCCAGCCGTTTAAAAAGTTGGTGTAGCTTTTGTGGGTTGTGCTTTTGTGGTAGCTTTAGCTTAAGCTTTTGTTGTGCAGCGATTAAAAACGCTGGAGCATATTTCCGCATTTTGCAATCTCAGCCCTCCCTTGCAAACAGAACTGTCTTAAATTGATCTCAGCCCTCCCTTGCAAACAGAACTGTCATGAAAATTTAAGAGATAACCAGTGTTCTTAACAAAATTTGCAGAATGTGATAGAATTAATCATCATCAAGGATCAACGATCTTGATTGGTTTAAGTCGATTCAATTTTTTGATTCATATTGGCATTGGCATTGCAATGCCTCTCCTCCTCTCACATAGTTTCGTTGTGTGGTCTAGTCTCGTGCGTCTGTATGTTTGGAGCTCCATATGTTGTGTTTCCGTATGAAAGTGGTCTGGTCTGTCATCTGTTTGGTGTGTGACTGTGTGTGTTTGTCTGTTTGGTGTATTCTCTGAGAGGGGGAGGCGGAGGCGGAGGCGTGCTTGTGTTCTCTGAGAGGTGGAGGCGAAGGCAGAGGCGTGCTTGTGTTCCCTAAGAGGTGGAGGCGAAAGAAGAGGCAGGTAGCGCATCAATTATTGAATCAAGACAACTCTGCCCAGGGATCACAGTTAAATGAGGCATCTGACTCGATCATAGGTAAATAATAAGGCATCACTCTTTGTAAATAATAAGATTAGCTGAATGAGAGAGGATTCGATTTGATTTTAGAAACAAATTTCTTTCGCATAACTCGATTCGATTCCTTTGCGGTAAATTCGTGTTCAGTGTTGTTTGGATTTTTAAATTTAAATCCTTGGTGAAGAGGAAGTATAGAACCCTTAATGCACAGAAATTGAGAGAAACAGGGCTGCCAATATCATGGTTGGATCTGGACGGTAGCCATCGTTGAAGAATGGCCACTGGGAACGTTTTTCTGGAGCAGAAATTCCGCAGACCCTGTGGTGTCTGGGTTTTTAAAATCAGATCCTCTGCATCCCTACTTGCGATATAGATCCCTACTTGCCAAAATCAGGGTTGGAGACGGGCGGTGGCCATCGTCGAATAATGGCCATTGGGAGCGTTTTTCTGGAGGAGAGGGCCTGCGGTTTCTTGGTTTCGCTGTGTTCATAAATAAATTTCTGATTGAAGTTGCTGATGCGATTTTTGATCCCATCTACTGAGGATTGACTTTTATTGTCCATTAAAAAAGAGCTCCATGAGAGTTGGGTGACGCAACATGCTCTATATGAAACAACATTTAGCGTTGCGGAGGTCGATTCTGATCCGGCGATTCAAAGGGGAAGATGGGCGAAATACCATCTAAATTGGGTCAATGCATCATAGCATCTAAATTTCGATGGACAACCCTTGGAGCCGTCCAAGTCCAAGCTCCAAGGGAAGGGAAGAAAACATTTGATGGTCAAGAACGATACGACTCTGACACCATTGAAAAATGGAGGAATGCTGTCTTGAGTTGCAGAAATAGAAGGAAGGTTTTGACAGAGAGGCATATAACAGGTGAGAACAGTAGCCGTCCATATAAATATAAATCTGAGCATTTAATTCGTTTAATTAATAGATGGTTAGCATGACCATATATACCCATTTCTACATTATGACTTTTCGGCAATTATTATTGATTTCCATTTCTGCTTTAAAAGAGAATCAAAGAGATGAAGATGAAGATGGTTTGCGTTTGCGTGGTAGCTAGCAATAAACACTCCTATAAAAAAATCAATAACCACTCTTAGAATACCGAAAGTATAGTTGGATTCTGCGAACTTGAAAACGCAAAAATGCATAGTTTGATGATTCAATTAGTTCCCAGTCTTCTAAGGCATGCCAAGCAGGGGAATGAATTGTGATTAAAACTTGTGATGCATGCAGATCAGATCGACCATGCAGCTTTATTTGTTTCTAATTACGATCAATGAATCAAAATCTAGAATAGATATTACTCAACTGTTCACAGATTTAAAAAATTTGACTGCAAGCCAGAGTGCCGCGCTTTGCCAGAGTATCAGATCCTCTACATCGATGGTGAGGCGGTTTCTTGGGTATTTCATGTTTCTTGGGTATTTTAAATTAAATCCTCTGAATTCATGTTTCTTGGTTTTTTAACTAAATCCTCTGAATCCATGCTGAGGCAGTTTTTTGGTTTTTTAAATTAGACACTCTGCATCATGCTGAGGCGGCAGCGTATATAGATCCCTCGTTGCACAGAAAGCCAGAGAAACACATCTCTAAGGGCATGGAAAAAGGGATTGAGCAACGTCGTAACCCTTGAAAATGTCAGATTCATCCCTCGGAGGTAAGCATGGCATTTTCTTGACTGACTCTGTTAATTTAGCACTATGGAGATTAATAGGGGATTTTATCAGAAATACATACATGTGAGATGAAGAGATTGTTCAAATTGTACTGTACATGCATTGAATTTCTTGTAAAAGTGGATATGCTTCTCTCCTAGATTTCTACCTGTCCCTTAAATAATATCAATGGTTTGCTTCTGCATTAGCTATCTCAGGTTTCGGACATAATCTGTTATATTTTCTAGGTTAAGAATCTGTTACATCCAAGGGTAGGGTCCCGACAACGCTCTTCAGTGATTTATTTTATCATTCGTAGCTAAAACCTACCTACTATCAAAAATCTATACAGGTTATTTCGTTACTCAGATTGAATTTCTGGGATTATATTTGGATTCAAAAATCTATACAGGTTATTTCGTTACTGAGATTGAATTTCTGGGATTATATTTGGATTCAATATATTTGGTTTATATATATATTCAATTTCTGAGTTATGTTGGACTTGTAATTTAATGTGTCAAATTTTCTGAACAGTCGCATGTGGACCATATGTATGGATTTGATTGGGATGTCTTTTTATTCAAAAAGGAAAGAATGCTGGATGGCTTTATTCATATGGTTACAATTTGGACATCCAGTGCAAAATATATTATTATGTTGGCTGGCATTAAGGTTTGTTAACAATAGATTTGTTAAGGTCATCAAAATATGTACATAAAAGAGCATTTAACAATTATTATTGATCACATTCTTTTGAAAGGGTAAAAATAGATGTTCACATGATTTGGCAAGGCACATCGAATCAATAGGACTGTGTGCTTGGCTAGAAACTTTCAACCAGCCAAGGCTTTCCGTGTGATTGTTGTTGCTGCCCCACCTCAATTCAATTTGCAAGAGAGTCGACCATTTTCAAATGTTTCACTGCTTCTTCTTGTGACCCTCTCAATATTACTCAATTCACTCCAAATAGTAAAACATGGTAGTATCTACCTTTTTAACCTTGTGAGTTTGTGGCTTTATCATATTCACAAATTTCATTGGGCCATTTTGAAATGTTTCACTGCTTCTTCCTCGTGTGAACATGCCAATAATGCTCAATTCACTCTAAATAGCAAACCGTGGTAGTATTTACCTTCGATTTTTGTGTATGTGGATTTATTATATTCACAAATTTCATTGTCATATCTACTCGATGCCAATAATGCTCAATTCACTCTAAATAGCAAACCGTGGTAGTATTTACCTTCGATTTTTGTGTATGTGGATTTATTATATTCACAAATTTCATTGTCATATCTACTCAGATTGAATTTCTTGGTGGATTCTTCTCTCCAATCACTTTCGACTATATTCAGGTTTATATTTTGGATTCTTTTGATTTATAGATAAGGCATAGATCAACACTAAATTTTAATAATAGTTGTTGTTGTTTTCGCAGATGATAAGAAAGATATGAAGAATGTATAATCCTGCTAAGATAGATGAAATATCTAGATATGAGTTCATTATGTTATCTTGAGCCAAAATAAACCAGCTTTCATTTATTTTTCATGTTTATTATGTAATTACTCTAAAGACATTATAATAATAAAAAGTATTATTTTGTTGGAAGGGGCTGAAAAGCCCTTTCTCATTGCTCTTGAGGATGGACCATGGCTATCCTCAAGGGTTTCTTTCCCTCTCTCCACCTTATCTTTTCATTTACTTTTATTTCTTTATTTCAGAACTAGATAGTTTTAGTTTAATAGATTGTAAATTAAAAAGAATCAATAATGCATCAACATAAAAAATTATAACATGTTAATTGAAATTCTCGAATTTTAAATAAACTTGAAACTATGTAAATGCATGTGATTTAGTCAATATAATATTTTTCCAACCATGGATTCTTGTGATAATTGCACAATTTTTGAATGTTGTTTAGTAGCTCAATTTGTGTATGATCAAGTAGTATGTCTTTATTGTATGTACATTGATTTGTGCGTGGTAATTGCAAAATTTTTGTACATTGATTCGTGCGTGGTAATATGTATTTCGAAATGTGTGAGAATTTTCTTTGTTAATGTTTGGTGCTTGGTATCTATATCATGTTTGAGTCTTGCACTTTAGTCTTGCATCAAGATGTTCAGTTTGAGTCTTGGACTCTTACTTCTATCAATCCCCCTATGATATTGTTTGTTATATATCTTTTGGAGTTGGTTAGACCTAGTGATTGTCTTAGTTAGATGCTTATCAACACTTACATATCTTTGGAGTTGGTTTTGCACTTTTGTGGTTATTTGTTGGATATTAATAAATCTCAAGAATTCCCTACTGTGATTTTACCTCCAGTGTGAAGGCTTTTGTTCATACCTGTAAATATCATAGTTAATTTTCAGTTTTATTACTTCTTGGGAGTTCACCTCAGTAGTTAATTTTCAGTTTTATTACTTCTTGGGAGTTCACCTCAGTTTTCCTCTTGAGATTGTTTTTCTTATCAATTGATTTAGAGAATCTTTGGCACTGAATAGCTTGTTATTAGATCAACTGCCATCTGAAAAGTCCATCTAATATAAAATATAGTTTTGCTTTGAAATTTCAATATCTAGTGCATAATTCAAATGCACAGAAGCTTAAGTGTCATGCAGGTATTTTTCCACCCATTTCTCATGGTATTTTATGGTTGGGTATTGGAGATTTGTATGATCTGTGTGTAGCATATAGTACTTCCATGGCTTGCCGCATTCACAACAGATTGATCAAATTCGTTGTAATCTTTAGCTTGAGTTGCTTGAATCTCTCTGTTAAGGAAATGCCAAAGGTGCTCAATTTGCAATTAATTTTTTGCATCATATCACAATGGTCTTTTGTTGCATTTTGGGTTGGTATTAGTGTACCTCTGTATAATTTGAATTTTAAAAGTCCACATCAACAATTTTTTTTGCTTCGACTGTTATAACTGAGAAACATTGATCTTCTCTGCAGACTGCACTGAATGTATATCCTGATTATTTATTAGTGTAGTACCTCTGTATAACTTGAATTTTTTAAGTTGATATCAACAAAAATATTTGCTTAGACTGTTACAACCTGGACACATGGGGCTTCTCTGCAGACCACTCAATATATATCCTGGTTATTTGTTATCTTTAAATATGGGCAGTATCTCTATAGTTCTTTGCTGTCAGGCGACATCTTTCTATATTCCTCTAATAGGAGGCCATTTGCAATAAGTTTCTAAGCTCACCAAAGTTGTACTATTAGTCTTTCGTAAACTGACATCATTTTTTGATTTCATATGTTATTCCTCTTAAACAGTTTATTATTTGAAATTTTCAAGTTGCATAGTTGATTGAATATGTAATTTCGTTATTTAATTTCATACATGGACATCTCCATGATCATACATATACATGATCAGATATGAAATATGAGGTTTGATAATGTAATTCTACGGTTCAATGATGATTTTGTCATCCAACTTCAAAGGAAGAATTTCATCTCAAAAAAATTGAAATTCCTGTAGATAGAACAAGTAGATATGAGTTAGTTTTGAAGATAAATATGATTTTGTCATCCAACTTTGAAGTAAGAATTTCATCTCAACAAAATTGAAATTCCTGTAGATAGAACAAGTAGATAGAGTTAGTTTTGAAGATAAATATATTTTGTCATCCAACTTCAAAGTAAGAATTTCATCTGAACAAAATTGAAATTCCTGTAGATAGAGGTTATTTGTTATCTTTAAATATGGGCAGTATCTCTATAGTTCTTTGCTGTCAGGTGACATCTTTCTATATTCCTCTAATAGGAGGCCATTTGCAATAAGTTTCTAAGCTCACCAAAGTTGTACTATTAGTCTTTCGTAAACTGACATCATTTTTTGATTTCATATGTTATTCCTCTTAAACAGTTTATTATTTGAAATTTTCAAGTTGCATAGTTCATTGAATATGTAATTTCGTTATTTAATTTCATACATGGACATCTCCATGATCATACATATACATGATCAGATATGAAATATGAGGTTTGATAATGTAATTCTACGGTTCAATGATGATTTTGTCATCCAACTTCAAAGGAAGAATTTCATCTCAAAAAAATTGAAATTCCTGTAGATAGAACAAGTAGACATGAGTTAGTTTTGAAGATAAATATGATTTTGTCATCCAACTTTGAAGTAAGAATTTCATCTCAACAAAATTGAAATTCCTGTAGATAGAACAAGTAGATAGAGTTAGTTTTGAAGATAAATATATTTTGTCATCTAACTTCAAAGTAAGAATTTCATCTCAACAAAATTGAAATTCCTGTAGATAGAGTTAGTTTTGAAGATAAATATATTTTGTCATCTAACTTCAAAGTAAGAATTTCATCTCAACAAAATTGAAATTCCTGTAGATAGAACAAGTAGATAGAGTTAGTTTTGAAGATAAATATGATTGTCATCCAACTTCAAAGTAAGAATTTCATCTCAACAAAATTGAAATTCCTGTAGATAGAACAAGTAGTTAGTTTAGTTTTGAAGATAAATATATTTTCTTGTTCATCTTTTAAGTACTGTGATAAGCAGAAGTGGCAGCATAGAATATTACACTGAAGACAAAATTTGAAAAGTATTACATTAAAAGCACTTTTAAAATCTTAGACTTCAGGCGAATTATCTTTGAGCACTCTTGTTAAGAAGGATTGATATGTTTTTTAGTATGTTGAACAATAATAATGATCCTTAGTTGTGAGACAGGCTTCAAACTGGTATGAGAGGAGCATTCGGAAAACTGCAGGGAACTTGTGCACACAGGGCCATAGGCCAAGTGCTCCTTTACGATGGAGGGACAACCACTCAAATCATGTCCAAGAAGCTCCATGTCATGCCAAAGTTCAAATTCCCTGTCAGACAGAAAATTATTGTCAGCAGAAAATAATTCAATGTTATATGCATCTTTTAGGGGGTTCACCAAGTATATCAGAGCTGACTACTTGAAGTGGAAGCCTGAAAACATAATTATTCCCGATGGTGTGCATGCCAACGTGAGTGGAAGTGAATACACGTTACTTCGTATATATTTATATTTTGAATGTTTAGTTGATTATTTTGTATTATTCTAATTATTTTCCTTCTACAGTTGCTTGGTTGCCGCGGTCGATTGTCCAACCGATGTCCTGGGCAGGCATATGTCAGGCCAGATCATGATTCTTCAGCTGAAATAGTTGCTTAGATTAGTGCTTTGTTATGGTTGATAAATGAAGAGCATTAAAAGCTTGCCCTGTTCATTGAGGTGTAATCCGCATCATTTCTTAATGACTCCATCGAGATACTCGTTGTAGCAGTCAAATATTTATCTCATTGAGATACTTGTGTTGTAGCAGTTAAATATTGTTCTTATATTTATTTTTTATGCTTCATATTTTGTTATCATAAGATAGTTTTATTACATTAGTTTTATTACATTTTGCACTTTGTGAACCAATGCATTGAAGCTAATATACTGATCATCAAGATGTAATCTACATTTTTTTTTATGACTCAGCTTCTCCCAGCACGCAGCCATGGGTCAGCACACACAGCCATGGGTAAGCAACTATGGGTCAGCACACACAGCCATGGGTAAGCAACTGGGAATTTGAAAATGAAATTTTATATTAAGGTTTATTTTATATTTTCATGTTCTTGCCAAATGAACTCGCCGAAGAGGCTTGATGTGAATTGATCTTTGTTAAGATAGTTATGGAAAAATTGTAAGCCCTTCAAAGCTTCTAGTCCATCTATGTAGGAGAAACTTAGCAAAATAAAGAAATATTATTATAGTCTACTAACTAGGACATAAAAACTTGGAAGAGATCTACTATTAGTACCCCCATAGGATTAGTTAAAATTATCCAAGAAATTGACTACAATTGAAGACAATTTTCGAAGAATCAAGATTTATACTTAAAATATATCTAGAGTGGTTGATTCCAACTTTCAATTATGGAGTAGAGTTACATATTGTTTTTTTTGTAAGTGAGCCTTTCATTAATTAGAACATATGTATATAGATTACAGTTAGGAGATGGCTTGACCAGTTTTACATACCAATATCATAATGTCCAAACTGTGATTACAAACCTTGTTACATTTGGCATTGACAAAATGCGTGGAGGAGACTTCGGGAACTTGAGAGAACAAAATAATTGTTGTGAGCACGAGCATATACTTGCTAGTCGACATGTTGGGAGGATTTTCATGAACAATGGGAACATGGCCGAAGTAGATTGGGTCTTCCCAAGGATGAGAAGGTGCAGAAGACGACACATTGCTTCACATGGGAGGTGTTGGAATTGTGCTGCCACGGGAGACCAACTTCATCATATGCGTGAACTCGTTGGGAGCGCATGCCTAATGAAGGAGAGGTGGTGCAATCTGGAGTAGCGATCAATGGTGACTTGGAGGAGGTGGGAGTGAGCTTATAGCCCATGGTCTTTACCATGACTTCTTGAGCTTTACAAGCTTGGCGGAAGTGGAAATCAAGATCACCCATTTGATTGTTGAGGAGGATGGGGGTGTCTTCAACATCTCAAAGGTTGTAGGCGAGTGCGTTCCAGAGGGACCAAAGATTGACTCTGAAGATAGTTGTTTCCTCGAGATCTATATATGCTACCATACAATGATACCTCCGAGGAATGCTTGGGTCAAAGCAGTCTTTGTTGCTACCATGCTAGGGCGGGTTTAGAGGTTGGCCATGACCTCGACTTGCTCAGCTAGCTTTGCCTTGCTCTTAAACCATGATGCTAAGGTTGGGGAGGATTTGGATAGTTGGTGTTGAGAGAGCACGATGGCGATATTAAAGGAGGGAGTGGAAAGGGTTCAAAGTGATTTGGGTGACAAACTGAGGCAGGAGAAGGATGCACATGGCAAAGTGAACATGAGGGTGATACTCTTAAGTGTGACTATGGCGAGGGAGTGATGTTGAGGTGAGCGTCAGGGAGGGGATTTAATGCTAATGGTTGTTGTCGAGGTGAGCACCAGGGAGGAGGTTTAATGCTGCTAGCCAAACGCTTTTACGTGGAGTGATGTAGGAGTGAATGTAGGAGCGTGACAAATATGTGCATGGATCTTATAGCTGGAGCAAATGTCTTAGGGGTGGTGGTTTTGATGTGCCACGAATTCATGGATTTTAATTCCTTAAGCATGATAGTAATGGTTTGTTAAAATTGGCAACTAGGGCCAAACTCCACACGGGTCATCTTGTTAATGGCAACTGATATTTTTCTTGGATCCCTCTCATCGAGAGGTGTAGGATTGATTTAAAGATCATCCAATTTCGATAAGTATTCATGGAGATATGAATTTATTTGTGTTATGGGACAATTTGTCAAGGTTGGCCAACAACCAAATAAACCCCACATGTGCTCAACATTTTAGTATAAATAGAGGTGCCTTGAAAGTTATTTGGACACACTCACTTGGGATTTCTTCCTCTCTACTTGGCTTTGGGATTTAGTAGGAGGAGAGATCCTAAGGGATAACCTTGCCCTAATAGAGAAAGGTTCTATGCTATCTAGAGGGAGTGCCCTAGGGTCTACGTTGCCCAAATGAAGAAGCCCTAGTCAGCCTTAACGCAGTGATGGAGGAGGCTACTATAGCACAGCAAGGAGAAGTTCTAAACTGCTCTCAACGCTGGTGTAGAAGAGACCTAAGCTGCTGTCCTAGAGAAGAGACCTAGCCCTAGCCGCAGATCTAAATGGAGCCACAAACTAGCCCTAGCTGCAGGTGGAAAGGAGACTCAGCTGTAGATGGAGGAGAGCTCTAGCAGCGGTTAAGGTAGAGGTCTGGCAGCAGTTAAAGAAGGCCTATAAAGGAGGCCTAAATCCGCAATTAGAGGAGGCCTAAATCCGCAGTTAGAGGAGGCCTAAGTCCGCAATAAAAAGATGCCATATTCATAGCAATTGAGGAGACCTATACACAGCGAGAAAAGGAGACCTAGCCACGTAAGAAGGACCTATGTGTGCTGTAGGTGACAACATGGAAATCTATGTGTGCTGTAGGTGTTACAGTGGGACAACAATATTACTGTACATGATGCAATACATGGACAACGAGTACATGAAACAATACATGGGGTAGCAAGGTACATGTCTAGTTGGGACAGCGAGTGCATGGAGCAGCAAGGTACAACATGTCTAGATGGGACATCTAGTACTTGGAGCAGCAAGGTACAACATGTCTAGATGGGACAACTAGTACATGGTGCAGCAAAGCAGCAATGGTACTTGGGACAACAATGAAGCTTGATGGAGCAAGCAAACGAGACAACATTATGGTAAACATGGAATGGCAATGTCACTAACAGTGGGACAACAATATGGTACATGGGACAATAATGACAACATAAGGTGCAACGGTATGATGTGTACAACATGGTCATGAGGTCCAACAATGTGATGATGTGTACAACATGGTCATGAGGTCCAACAATGTGATGATGGGTGCAACATGGTGTAGCACAGTGAGGTGCAACATGATGACGAGATGCAACACAATGATAGGTGAAGGAATCAGCTTGGAGAATTAGTGGAAGCAACCTGTCTTCAACTGATCTCATGTAGAGATGATCTATTTTTACCTAGGAAGTCTAATTGTTGACTTCGGTTGTAAATGTACTATCTCTCTCATTCTCTCTGTGCTGAACTATTGAAGAACATATAAGAAGAATTGATCAAGGGTTTCCCCACATTGGGGTTTGTCCCTGGTTAGTGCCACATCTTGTGTCTTGTCTTGGCTTGTTTTCTGTGATTTATGTTTATTTTAATGTTGATGATGTGATTTCTACTCTGGAAAAGATATTGAGCTAACTATGAAAATTGAAATAAATTGCTCTAAGCATAGAACATACTTAAAATTAACATGGTTGCCTTAGGATTGGAAGCCACCCACATCTGGGAACGAGTTGCATATTGTTATTAGTTTTCCTTTTAATGTTATAAAATTTGTTATTATATAAATATATCATTTATTATATTTTGCATTTCGTGATTCGATGCATGGAAGGTAAGTAATCTCATTAATATCATCTTTATAATTGGATAATAATTTTAAAGGAGTTAGGAGGGCATGTCGGAAGTACTCTTTGGATAGGGAAAGTGTCGGGTAATCATCTTAAATTTCAGCTTTCCCAAAAGTTGAAAGTTATATTTTTTTGTTTAGAATTGGTAGACTTGGCGCTTCTCACTATAAGGATATTTGGATTGAGTCAATGGGACCCCACTAATGGGTAAGGCTAATGTAAATCAACATGTCATGCCAATGGGCCAATAATGGCATTGGCGCAATATAAAGCTAGTTAACATGTGGTTTTCAATATTCATCAATTCTATATATTTAAACAAGGGTTTTTTTTCACTTTATTTAAACAAGGAAATGATGACAATGTATTACTAACGATATCGATTGACAATCTAAGTTACACTAACAAAAACAAAATTAAAAAAAGAGGTGGATTTTGGCACAATATTTAATATATGTATTCATTGGAGGTTATGATGACAGTGTATTACTAACAATATCGATTGACAATGTAAGTTACACTAACAAAAACAAAATTAAAAAAAGAGGTGGATTTTGGCACAATCTTTGATATATGTATTCCATTACAATGATGTAAGAAAAACAAATGGCAAGAGGATGATAGGTCAATTTGGTTGTTAATGCTTTGGGGCCATAACAAGTGCTAATGTAGGATATTGTTTGTAATGTGCTGGGCCAAGTAAATAAGGTTATGATAACAATGTATCACTAACAATATTGATTGACAATGTAAGTTACGCTAGCAAAAACAAAATTAAAAAAAGGGGTGGATTTTGGCACAATCTTTGATATATGTATTCATTACAATGATGTAAGAAAAACAAATGGCAAGAGGACGATAGGTCAATTTGGTTGTTAATGCTTTGGGGCCATAACAAGTGCTAATGTAGGATATTGTTTGTAATGTGCTTGGCCAAGTGATCAAAATGTGTATGTGGTCATGTCTTGGAAATTTTTTCTTGCCTTGTAAGCTTGGCCAGTGGATAAAGTATAGGAAACAATCTATTAGTGTGTAGGGCCAGGGGCTCTTGCCTCACCAACTTTTTCTAGGTTTATAAGCTTAGTCCATGGAGAGAGAGAGAGAGTATAAGAACCAATTTATTAATATGTAGGGGCATGTTAGTTAAATTGTATTCTTGGTTGATTGAGAATTGCAAGAATTTGTGGAAAGGTGCATTGGGGTAAAAACAAATAGAGGCCTAAAAGGAGGTCCATTACGAGCTTTTGAAGTTAAATGGGCGATGGAGTTGTGAGGCACACTAATGCGTAGTGCATTGTTTTCCAAATAGTATGAACAATGAGAGAGTTTGGAATATATTTGTTGGTTATCCTCCATGAAGGCATTTACATCACACAAACATTGCTCATTGAAAGTTCTCCTTAGCCAATTATTGCATGAAAGGTAACTATACAATTCGTGAGTGCATGTCTAGATATATCATGGGCTAAATTAGACAGCCAAATCAATTGAGTCATTTGTCATGGGTAAATCAAGTAGTGAGACTAATCGACTCACTTATCATGTCCTCGAAAACCCACAACCAAATATCGCAGGTGTAACTTTCAATGTGTCTTAAATTCAAGAGATGCTTACTCACATTTATGGATGAAATTTTTAGTTACTCATCAAACTAGAATGTCATAAAGTGAATGTAACTTACACAAAAGGAATGAACCAAAAACATACCACTTGTGCTTAAAATGTTTGGAAGCATTTTATTGTACAATAAAGCTTTTAAGCGAAATAAAATTTATCTCAATTTGAAATTTATTAAAAATGTAAAAAAACCCAAATTTATTAAAAAAAAAAAAAAATTGACACTTCAGACATTTGAAAATAAATTTAGTTATTTTATAAATATTACATATGTATTCAAATTTAGATTGCTTAAAGTATTTTAATTTTTTTTAATTAGCCATTTATAGTTTAATTTTTTTTAATTAGCCATTTATAGTTTTAAAGGTGTATAATGTTTTTAAAAATTAATAGACTTTTAAAAATTATTGCACGATGAGAATGTATTCATACAAACAAATGTATATTAATAGCTCATAAGAATAACTCAAGTATCCAATTTTGGGAAGTTAATCTCCTCGTGAAATGCGATAACATGTTAGTAGAATAATTTACTTCAAGTGGATAGATTAATATTGGTTGCTCATCAAGATAATATACTAATTTTCATGGGATATAAACATTTATTCTAATAATTTACTTCAAGTTGGGCAGAATAATACTCATTGCGCATTAAGATAATGCTAATTTTCATGGGATTAAACATTTATTCCAATAATCTCTTCCAGGGGAACCATACTTTCAGAAGCATTCCAATTGAAGGATGAGAGGAATTTATAATTTAGGATTGATAAGTGAGATACATAGGCTTTTACAAATTTCATATTCTTCCAGGAAATGTTAGGTAAAAACTAAAATAAATTCATTTCAGTGAGACTTGCTGACTCCACCTAGTACTAAGAGAGACCCTCAGCTTGTTGCTGCAAGACTACGTAATGATTTGGAAAGTTGAGTTCAACATTTTCATGTTGGAGCCCGTGTAAACTGCATTCAACAATTTCCTCTTCTTCAAATCTTGTGTCCGTTTCATGGAGTATCTTGTCCATTCAATGGAGTATCTTTTCATGTCTAGGAGTTTCCAAAATTATTTTTTGTTTTAGTTGTAAAATTTCAGGAAATTTTAATAGAATAGGATGAACCAGCTAACAAAAAAAACATAATTCATTTAAACCAAGAAGCTCCTGCACCCTGCAAACTTTCCAAAAGCCTTCCTATCATGATGTGCAACTCAAACATCGTAGATGCAACAACTTGAAGATGTTATAATGAACATGTGATTGAAATTTGGCTCCTAATCTCTTTTCTTAAAAGATGTAGCGTCTATTAGTTACACTACGAGTTGCCAAATAAATCATTTCCCCAACTTGAACACAGTTTCCATCTCTTTGACCGCGTATTAACGACGATCCATTTCCTCCAAAATGATCCCGTCCTCTTCAAACCCCAAGACCCATTTCTACTAAAATAAAACAAACTCTTCTGAACACCGATCGGGCTCAAAGGGCCTCCTTTCAGAAGCAGAGCACCATACACATCGGAGTTCGTGGTTGCCTTTTCTGGTGCGCTGAGCTCAGGAGTAAGGCACCTTGAAGCGATGACGACCTTGGCTATCTAAGGATTCTTCTTGTGATCGTATAGGCGAGCGAGGCTGAAGTCTCCGCGTCGACGATTGAGCTCCGCATCCAACAACACATTGCTCGCCTTCACGTCTCTGTGCACAACGCGTTGACGTCTTTATGAAGATCCACCAAATCCACTGCAGGTTGTCGATCGAAAGGCCAAGATTTGGTCGACGACGCCCTGCCAAGTGTGCAGATACATAGGCGTGCAGATCTGGCCATTCCGGGCCTACTTAGTGGCGCAGATAGATTGCCCTAGATTTGGCAAAACAGGGTATTGCCAAGTGGTGAAGATATATTGCTCATCTGGCTAACGAGACAATTGACCCTTGGCCAATGAGATGCTGCCAGGTGTAGCTCTAATGGAGGCCCAGATGGGCCAGCAAGATGCTGCCAAATGTCGCGATGTTGTTGGCTTAGACCTGCCAACGAGATGTTGCCAAGTGTCGCCCTGCGGTAGGCCCAAATCGGGGCAACGAGATGCTGCCAAGTGTCACCCTGCGGTAGGCCCAGATCGGGGCAACGAGATGCTGCCAAGTGTCGCCCTGCGGTAGGCCTAGATCGGGGCAACGAGATGCTGCCAAGTGTCGCCCTGTGGTAGGCCCAGATCGGGGCAACGAGATGCTGCCAAGTGTCGCCTTGTGGTAAGCCCACATCGGGGCAAGGAGATGCTGCCAAGTGTCGCCCTGTGGTAACACCAGATTTGGCCAACAAGATGCTGCCAAGTGTCGCCCTGTGGTAGGTTGAGATTTGGCCAACGAGATGTTGCCAAGTGTCTCGTTGTGGTAGGCCCATATCTGGCCAACGAGATGCTGCCAAGTGTCTCTCTGTGGTAGGCTAATATCTTGCCAACGACACGCTGCCAAGTGTCGCCCTTGTGGTAGGTTGAGATCTGGCCAACGAGATGCTGCCAAGTGTTGCCCTGTGGTAGGTTGAGATTTGGCCAACGAGATGCTGCCAAGTGTCGCTGTGGTAGGCCCATATTCGGCCAACGAGATGCTGCCAAGTGTCTCGCTGTGGTAGGCCCATATTCGACCAACGAGATGCTGCCAAGTGTCTCTCTATGGTAGGCTCATATCTGGCCAACGCTCTGCTGTCAAGTGTTGCTTTGTGGTAGGCCCATATTTGGCCAACGAGCTCCGGCCAGGTGTCGCTCTGTGGTAGGCCCAGATGGGGCAAAGAGATGCAGCCAAGTGTCACCCTGTGGTAAGCCCACATCGGGGCAACGAGGCGCTGCCAAGTGTCGCCCTGTGGTAGGCCCACATCGGGGCAACAAGACACTGCCAAGTGTCGCCCTGTGGTAGGCCCAGATCGGGGCAACACGATGCTGCCAAGTGTCGCCCTGTGGTAAGACCAGATCTGGAGGAGGTTGTGCTCAGGAGGAGGTTTTCCAGTGCAATGGAGACGAGGTTGTGCTCACGACGAGGTTTTCCAGTGCAATGGAGACGAGGTTGTGCTCAGGAGGAGGCAGAAATGTAGACTAAAAGTTGAGATTAAAGAGAGATGTGGGAGGAGACAAGGAATCAAGAGAGTTGTGAGACAAGCCCATGTAGAGTACTAATCACAAAGAGTATAATTCATCAAACATAGATTTAAATAGTGATTTGAGTCACATGTGATCCATGAAATAACAATCATTGGTATTTGTAGTTCTCATGCAAACACTAAAGTCTTCTTACTTTAATACCTTCATTATTATTTTAGATACCAATGAAAATTAATAAGATGCTAAATTTAGATCTCATACCAATCTTCATAAGTCACCAAAAAAGCTAATGAATTTGAATTACAATTTCACTTCAACATTTTAATTTTAGCTTCTATTGGTTCATATATTTCAAATAAATAATATGAAAATTAATCCAAATTTGAAAAAAAAAAATGAAAATTCTCAAATTTATCACCAAAAAATCTAATATATTTAAGTTACAATTTCACTTCAACATTTTAATATTAAAACTATCCTTGAGTCGGGAAAAAAAAAGGCAATGAGTTATAATTTCACTTTAACATTTTAATTATAGCTTCAATAGATTCATAATGTCAAATGAATCTCTGTGGAAATCATATGAAACTTGGTCTAAATTTGAAAAGAATGGGCAAATTTACGATAAATCATGGTGATAAATAATCACAAAAAGAGAAAGTAGTAAAATGATCTTAAAAACGGAAAATACATGAATAAGAAAAAAGAAATTGAAAAGCAAAAAAGCTCGAAAACAATAATCATTGCAATGTTACCGCAAATCGAACCCACCACACGCCGCCTTTCTTGTAATCAAGGATGACCTTGCAAATCGACCTTATTTGATTTGCAGCAAATAGTGCCATGCTTTAATAAATATATAGGAAACATTGATTTGTCAAATGATACTTTAATTTATAATTTAAATTCAAATCTATTATACAAAATCTAAATTTATGATATATATTCTAAATGAAAATTCAAGTTCAAATCATAATTTCTTAACTCACTTAATCTCATTCAAGTTCAAATTATAATTTCTTAACTCACTTAATCTCCTTAAGTTATTAAAATTAGTTCATATAATTCATCAATTTCAATAGAATTTCCTTATTTAATTAGACATTAATATTTATAATTTTTTAAATATTTAATATTTTATTATTTAATTTAATTTAAATTTATAATCATTTTAAAATTTAGAAAATTAATAATTTATTAAATTCTATACTATATTTTATATTAATAATAATAAAATAATATAAACAACAACCCAAAATGTTTGAATGAACCTATATAATATAAAATGACAACCCAAAATGTTTGAATAAACTTATATAATATAAAGTTACTATGTTTATATAATATAAAAAAATAAGTTATATTGTGAATGTTTTTTAAGATTAACCATATATATAAATTTTTATAAATGTTAATTTTATTTTATAAATATAATATAAAAAAATAAGTTATAATGTAAATATTTTTTAAGATTAACCACACAAATAATTAATTTTTTATAGATGTTAATTTTATTTTATTGTTTATTGTTTACTAGTCAAAACACTAAAAAATTTTGAGTGTCCTTCTTGATGCCTGAGTATGGGATTCAATTACAATTACAGGTACATTTCCCCTGAAATTTGCTCTCATAGCAAACTCCAATCTTTTCATTTAGATTTTTTTTAGGTTAATTTCTTCTTAGTCAAACCACAGTAAGAATAGGGTATCAAAGCAGCCCTATAATCAGTATTTTCTTTTAACGGAGTGAAATATAATCAGTATTTTCTTTTAACGGAGTGAAATCGAAGTCAAACAAGCCCGGTAATAAGTATTTTCTTTTAATTGAATGAGTGTACTTTATTTTAACCGGGTTTCTTTAGGTGGACTTCTATTGATTCCTTTAACTGAGTTATCGATCCATCAAATTTTCTAAATAATTTTTTTATGGGTATTATTTATTTTTTTTATGCCGGCTCACGTTCTCGGCCACATATGAAACTTCGAACGAATGCTCTTCATTTAAAAGAAATAAAAAAAATAGATTTTAAAAGCAGAAAAGCACATGACAACTCAGCTCAGTTTAATAGATTGGTTTAAGCAATGGTGATTAAAAGATTGGTTTAAGAACTTGAACACAAAGGTAAAAATAAGAAGGTTAAAACAAAATCCTGGCTGCCTTTTCAGGAATGCTTGAGTGATTATATAGTAGCGACTGGCAGTTGATGAATGAAGAGTGATAGTAATTGGCAATGGAGACGAGGTTGTGCTCACGAGGAGAAATTTTTACACAGTCCGAAAACCAGAGGGAAGGAAAGGCCGCAAGCGATTGGGGTACTTTTTTGTTCCCTTGGTTTAATCGGTTTGTCCCTTTAATTCATTCCACAGGGAATTTTGAATAACCTGACGAATTTTGTTTTTCTGTTGAATGATTGAATAGGTTAACCATGGACTGGACTCTGTTAGGTCTTTCTTTCTCTCTCAGACACTGTGCTGTGATGTAAAGTTGTCGCGCTCCAGAAATGTGTTGTATGTTTGCAATGTGCGGTGTTGTTGTATGCTTGTAATGTGTTGTGTGTGTAAATGCTTGTGTTATGTCTATGTGGATTTGTGTTAATTGAGAGAGAAAGTTGTGGCTCAGGAGAATATGTAGGGGCGGTTGAGAGTAAGATGGTAATTATGTTAATATTTTTTTTAATTATTTTTAAATTCATTCTTCTGTTTCTGTTTCTGATTTGATGATTTGGAATTATTTTATATATGTTTCTGATTTGATGATTTGGAATTATTTTATATACAGAAAATATTCCAGTGCTTGCTTTTGGAGCTGAGAATGAGGAGTTTCCAGAGTTTCAACCGCCGCAAAAGAAAAATGCCTAAGAAGCAAGGTTAGTATTCTTTTTTTGTTGATTGCCCTGTTCTGTAGATGTTTAGTTGTTTATTTTAGAAAGACGAAGTGACGCGGCCTATTTATTTTCTTTGCTATTCTCGTAACCATATTGTTAGGCGAAATGGCGCGGCCTATTTAAGCAAAAGAAAAGAATACCCTTACCTTACAGATAGGTATTCATTTCCTTTGTTTTCTGAGGTTTAAACAAACAAAAATCTGGCCTATCTATACCCTTACAGACAGATAGGTATTCCTTTCCTTTGTTCGATGACCCGAATGGTGGGCGATCCTTACCTTAGCTTTAGGATGGTGGGCGATCATGATGCTTCTTATGCTTTAGTAATTGCTCCGGCAGTATTCTACCATTAGTATTCTAACATTCTACCTTGGACTTTAATTGCGTGGGATCGTTTAATGAATATTCTCACAACACCCAGGGCTTTGTTTGGGTGCATAGTTTTAGAAATGAATTTATTGATTGGCTTTAATAGTTTTATGAATGAATTTGAGCATTATATATGTGTGTGTTAGTGGGGTTAATTAGATTATTCCAGAATGTTCGTTAGTGAATAGGAGCGAGTTGTATTTTTTTGGCGGATCGTTAAGACTCGCCCCTTTCGGTTTCCGTTGATTGTGCAATTCGAAAGGGTCAGCTCGGAAGAACCCCATTCTATTTTAGACGCAGCTTTCTGTTTAACGCAACAATTCAATGGATGTTTTGATTAGTTAAGAAAGCACAGGGTGAAATTAATTTTGATGGCCTTCCTTTTCTCCACACTCGGTTTTATTATTGTTATTTACAGTCAAAGGGTGTGCGTGTTGCAATATATCGTTTCGTTGCAGTAATATCGTTCGTTAGGGTTTTCAGTGAGCGTATTCTAAACAGAGCGTACGATTTTGAACCTGGTTGTTGGCCCGGGACCACAAGTACCAGATACTTCATATGTATCTGTCTTTCCACTTAAACCAAAATCGGCTTGAATATATCCTTACACTTTCATCCTTCACTTTCAGGCCTCTTTGAGAGTGCTATATATATAATTGTGTTTATGATTATTACCTGTTCATTGTTACTTTAATCATCTCTTTTTTTTCACCTCAAACCCAAGCAAGCATTGCTTAGTTGAATCTATTCTTGAATAAATTCATCAAATATTTTGTTTAAATCTCTTCAAAGGGCAACTCGAACTCAAACTCATGCCGCCCTTATTCCTTCTGTCTCTGTTTGGTTTAACATGAACCCAAGGCGTAGGTCAGAAACCAATAGCCCAAGGTGCATACCTGCCAACCGAATTGAATCCTGACGTGAATTAGAATAAATATAAGTTTTGGGTACATTGGCGGAATCTTGTTGTTTCCTTAGCCTTTCTGCTTTACACATATCTTGTGTTGTCTCTAGATTGCTATGTTTCTAGGTTTGAGCCGGAACGACTTTAAATTCGCAAGAGTTTATTGTTTTTATTGTTTTTACTTGGTAATGATTTTTATATGTGTTGTCTCTAGATTGCTATGTTTCTAGGTTTGAGCCGGAACGACTTTAAATTCGCAAGAGTTTATTGTTTTTATTGTTTTTACTTGGTAATGATTTTTATATGTGTTGTCTCTAGATTGCTATGTTTCTAGGTTTGAGCCGGAACGACTTTAAATTCGCAAGAGTTTATTGTTTTTATTGTTTTTACTTGGTAATGATTTTTATATGTGTTGTCTCTAGATTGCTATGTTTCTAGGTTTGAGCCGGAACGACTTTAAATTCGCAAGAGTTTATTGTTTTTACTTGGTAATGATTTTTGCCCGGGGAAGCTCCAGATTCCAATAGAGAAGAACCCAGAAATTTTTACAACTTTATTTTTTTTAATATTAGTTAAAGGCTTTTTTATTTCAAGTTATTCCCAGCACAAAAATCAAAATCAAATCTGGGAAAAATATGTAGAAGTTTTTATTAGGAAAAATACAGGGGAGAATGAAATTATGATAGATCATATGCAAGAGTGGGAAATAGGATTGTGATGATGATGAGAAAATAAAA